>CM074750.1:12750965-12977822 GCA_037367245.1 Phrynocephalus guinanensis
GTCTCATCTTCTCCTGGCTGAGTTTCTCGGCCCGTTCCCGGTGCTTGCAGAAAGAGCTCTCCAGGGCGGCCTTCTCCTCCGCCAGCTTCTCGTTCTCCGCCGTCAGCTCCTGGACCATCTGCTGCTGGTCGGAGAGCTCCTGCAGCGTGGCCTGCAGCTCCTCGGCCGTGCAGTGGTGGTTCTCCTCCATCCGCTGGATCCGCTCCGTCAAGGAGGCCACCGAGAGGTCGCTGGCGTGGCTGGGCGAGTCGCCCCGGGAGGTCTGGAAGGGGTGGCTGTTGGCCGAGGCGGACCGCGAAGGCACATCCGTGATGTGCTCGAAGTCCGACGCGTCCGGCGAGAGGGAGGCTTTGGTCACGTCGCTGCTGGAGGAGCCTGAGTTCCGCAATGGGGCTCCGTTTGCGCATTGCGGCCCGCCGTCCGGACGGTGTGGAGCCGGGATGCCGAAACCAGGGTCGTACGTGGTGGGCGTCGGGAGGCTGCCATTCCCGCCACTGCTGCTCAAGGTATCCGACAGCGGGGAATGTTCCAGGCGATTCAGCTTCTCTTTCAGCCGCTGGTTCTCTTCTCCAAGGCTCAGAAGCTCCAGCTGGAAATGCCGGTTCTTCTCCTGCAGGGCCCGGATCAGGGCTTCCGCCTCTGCGGGCAGAGGTTCTGAGTTCTGGTCCAACCAGCCGGCGAGGTCACAGTTGTGTGGCCCCGGGTCTTGCTGCCTCTTCAGCTCGCTCCGGAGCTTGATGATCTCCGAGTCTTTCGTCTTGGCTTCGGCCAGCAGCTCCTTGACCTGCGACTCCAGGAGCGCCTTGTCGGCCCCTTCCGACTCATTCTTGGGCTTGAGGGCTGGGCGCGAGTGCTTGGTGGGGGTGGGCGTCCCCGATGATGTTGGGCTGGGTTGGGCTTTTCGGGGACGCAGGGCGGCTTTCTCGCGGGCGGCGGAGTTTGGCAGCTCTCGAGGGGCCGGGATGCCCGTCCGCTTAGAGGCCGGGATCGAACCTGAAAGGGGAGAGGCAGACCGTTAGGGCATCCATGCTTCTCTTTTACTCTGCACCGTCTTCTGAAAGAGGGCCGGGCAAAACAGGCCATGTGTGAACGATTTCTGCTCAGCACAGCACGTCCGATGGGGTCTGAGTCATTCAAAGCTTAAGACTGTCCTTAAATTTAATCCTGCAGACATTCCACTTAAGAGCCCAGGTTTGAGTTTCCCCTCTTCCCTCCTCATCGCCTTTTCCTTTTGTGCCATGACTTAAAAAAAACAAAAAACACGGTTCACCTCTGAGCAGTAAAAATCTTTTATTGACGCCCAAACCTTTCCAGCTCTCCCATCAGGACGCAGAAAGGCTTATCAGTACATCTGGAAAACAACCCCCTAAAATTGAGCACTCGGCCAGGAAAGGGCCCAGGGTCACAACGTGGACGCGGAAAATGCTGGTGATTTCTTGAAGCGCAAGGCCTGCATCACAATAAGCCGCTTAACTGCAAATCTGAACCTCAGTCCCTTGAGAGAAACCCGTTTCTGCTGTCTCTCTCTCTTTTTTTTAAAGGGGGAAAATCGCCTAAGATTTTCAGAGACGGCAAGAAATTAAGTCATTTGCATTTAAATGAACGATAGTGAAGTAGTTGTACAAAGGACAAAGAGTGTTATCTGAATTCTTACTTTTTTGAAAAAGGAAACAATGACCATTTGTATCAAGTCTGTAACAGCATGTATTTTCTTGAACAAAATGGTCTATTTTATCTCCTGAACATTTGGGCTTTTTTTTAAAAGGCCAGGCGAAGGACTTCTCTGGGAAGTGAAAGAACTTAGGTTTCTAGTCCCTTGTGTGGGCTGGAGGTGAACGCCACAGAGCTCAACTCTTCACTGTGGACCTGTCTGATTTCAATCCGATTGAATTGGGATAAGATTGGAAACCTGCCCACTGAAAACCCAGATTTCAGAAGTCATAAATGACACTTTACGATGCCACAGGGACAGAAATAAAAAAAAGTTACAGGCATGAAAAAACAAGCTGACGTACTTGGGGCAGATGGTGAGAAGATGAGAATCCCTGGAAAAGGCAGTAAGGCAAGGAAACGCTGAAGGCAGTAGGGAAGGAGGAGGACCAAAATGTGAGATGGAATCACTGCATCAAGGAATCCACGACTTTGGCTTTGGAAATGCTGAGCCGGGCTGTCCAAGCGCAGCCTGGCTCTGTGTGGTGTTGCAGGCAGCATAAAAGGCCCTCGCACACAAAGGAGACAGTGTTTGCAAGCATCCTCCCTGGATTCCAGCAAACCCACGCAGGCGCACCCCGGCTGCCTCGAAGCAGCTGCAGCTGGCCGGGCTATGAGACAAGCCCTGCGTCGGCCCACACGGATCTTTTGTGTTCCACTTGTCCTTCCAGGGAACCCACGTCTTGTGTGGTGGTGGTGGTTTCTGTTTCTCTCCCCCCCACCCCCCGGGGACGATGGGAGGCGGAGTCCGGCGGAGGCAAGAAGGACACTCATGCCTGGCTCTCCCTAACTCTGTGGCTCTTCAGTAGCCAGCACTTGGGAGGAGATGGTTTATGAAGTTATGCTCCCCCCCAGCAGAGGGGGGATGCTGGGCTCTGTAGTTCCCCCATTCTCCGGTCTGTTGCTCCTCTGACAAGGAAGCAACTTTTGAAGATTGTCGTCCCCCCCCCCCGGACAAGGGCCGGGTCGGTCTGCAATCCAGCTGTTTCCAGGTGTAGAAATGCAGATTAAAACCTCAGAGGTACTTATCATGCCACGTAAGCGAAAAGCCCCCCACCCCCCAGGGGGGAACCCAGGAACCTAGCCAGATGCATCTGGAGCACAGCTTAGAAAAATTATTCCCCCTTTCTCCCCATGGCAAATCTTGAGAACCCATCAGTACTGAGGGGTGGGGTGGGGGGTTCGGGCGAACCGCAGAGAAGGAACATTTTTTTTTTGCAATGCTCAACCCAACCAGTGAGGGTGTGAAAGCCTTCGGGCAGATGGGGTGGTGGTGGTGGAGCGAAGAAAACAAAAGCCTGATTTTTAAAAAGACTGCCTTTGGGATGACCTTCAGAGGGTTCTCCAAAGCCGCCAACCCCCCCCCCCCGAACCCCCACCCCCTCGGGCAACCTCGCAGGAATGCATGGCCAGGCCTTGACCTTGGGGGGGGGGGTGAGACACACAACCGCAACCGGGCTTGCATGGGACAAATTCTACTTTTCCTCCCCATGCACAAGGTCCTGGGGAAGGAAGGGAGGAAACGAACCACTCAAAGGGGAAACCTTCCCCATTCCTGGACCTTGTTGGTTTGCTATGGAGCCTTCCCTGTCAAAAAAGCATTGGGTGCTTTAGGTCCGGGGGTGGTGGGTGGTGGGAGTCTTGGTTCCCATATATCTGGGTGGAAATATATCTCACAACAGTCCTTGTTTGCAGACATTATGGAGGCTTCCGGAAGTGACGGGACACTGAGATGCAACTTTTACCGTCTGCCCCCCCCCACACACACACACTCCCAGAAGTCTCGAATTTCATTGGCATTGAGAGCTGCTGTTTTGAACAAGGCAAGACTTGCGTTTTCATATATTATAGCTTAACGCGCTTTGGAATCGGGGTTTTAATCGCTTGGCAAGAGGTATCCTGCACCCCATTCTGGGTAAAAAGGTCTGGGGGTTTTTTTAAGGGGAAAATTTTTTTTTCCCTTCGGTTTTAAGACCCTGCTGGAACCGGTTTTAAAGCCCTGCTGGAACCGGGGGAAACCCTGCCTGTGGTTTGAAAGAAGCAATAAGTCAAATAATAAGTGACCAACCGATCAAGTTCCAATCCGTGTCACATTCTAAAACATGCTTGGTAAAATATCATCCTCCACCATTATTACCTGGAACGGATGACACTTTGTGTAAGTCAGGCATGCCCAAACTTCGGTCCTCCAGATGTTTTGGACCATAACTCCCAGAGTCCTTTGCCATTGGCAATCTAAGCTTCGAATTCTGGGAATTGTGGTCCAAAACATCAGGAGGGCCGAGGTTTGGACATGCCTGGTGTATGTTATTGGCTCCTTGCTTGGCTCCCTTGAGGGGACCTGGTCGTTTGCGAAAGGATGTGAATCAGGGATGAAGAAGGGCCTGGTTTCAGCGTAGCGGGTGGATTTCAGAGGAATGGAGCTCGTGTCTCTGAGCCAGGGGGGGTCACGGAGGCAATTCGGGGTGTCCGACTCATACAGCGGCTGGGATCGGCAGCTGCCCCCAAACTGTGAGCCAGCGCCCGGCTAAACGCCAGAGAAGAACAGGGCTGCTCCACCCCGGTTGTTCTGAAAAATGAGACTTTTCTCCAGCCTGTGCCTGTCCACGCTCAAAGGGATACGGGGTCCCGGGGTTGCAAGGGTGGCAGGTTTTAACCAGGAGGCCAAAGAGAGGCAGAAAAGGCTCCTTTGCGAAACCACGGGATTAAATGGCAAAAAATATTGAGTCAGAGGTCTGTTTTCCACTGAGCTCACTGTCCTGTTGGTCTGCAAGAGAGAGGCCCCTGGGCGGAAGCCTGGAAGCCAGGGGGAACGATAACAGCCAGCTGCCTCATCACCAGAAGGAAACAGGAAAAGAAGGCCTGGCAAAAAAGTCCTGGGTCGAAGCATCATCCTCTGCAGGTACGGACGCCAACGCAGACGGAACGATGTTCCCGTGCCTCTGGACGGTCCGCTCGCTGTCGGCAGGCGGCCCTGCGGTGCTGTGCCCGGAAGGGACACACCAGGCACCATCGCTGCCGGGTGTTTGCAAAGCGATGCGTCACAGGGCCAACGCCCCGGGCGGGCCGGCGGGCGGAAGGAGCCAATTTTCCCACCCTGGGCCTGGTCCCTCTCCAAAGGAAGGTGTGGGACAAGACGCCGGTGGGCAGAGAGAAGAGGTTGAGGATCGTGTTGATAGAGGGTCCCGTCTCTTCCTGCCCGCCGCCGGTTGGCCCTTCGAACCGGGAAAGCGGACGACGTCCCCGGTTATTAAAAAAAGGAAGCTACCAGCGGCGTAGAAACGCTGGATATGAATCGCTTGCAAAAAAAGAAAAGAAACGAAAAAGAACAGAGAGAGGCATTGTTGGGTACATAAAGTGGACTTTCTTTTCTAGTGTGGAATTCCAGGGTCAAGGTAATCGTAAGCGCCAGATAACCGCCTGGCGTCACATTTCTGTTCAGGCTCTCGGTTCGGTTGGGTTGCACCTTTGGCCCGGCCTGGGGAGGAGCATGGGCATTGCAGTCCAGCCACTGGGAGAGCTACCCTTTCTTCCCCACTCAGCCCCATCCTAAAATGTGTAACTCCGCAGCGTACGTTTGTCATAAGCACCGGTGTTTCGGATGGAGAGGCGTCACCAAGGGCCTGACTTAAGCGCTCGGAAGCAGAAAAGCTCACACAAGGGGACCCCCCCCTCTGTTGGGACGAGTCCACAGGGCCCGGCAGGCAGAGGGGGTAGGCTGCTCCTGTACGGGGAAGCTCTGCTTATCTGCTACGAGGTGGTTTTAGCGAGGCACACGCGGCCCTGCTGGTTCGTCAACGCTTCTTCCAAGGAAGGAATTTTGCTCGGAGGGTGGTGTCCCGAGCCGCAGGGGTGTGTGTGTGTGTGTGGTGGTGGTGGTGGGGGAAGGTTCATGACACAATAAGAGACACTCTCTCTGACTTTTTCCAGCTGTAAGGGAGTGGAAAGCCATCCGGACCAGATAAGAATCCCCACTCTCTCGCTGGCTCAGCCGGCAAGCCTCCAAACGCGAGATAAAAAGGTTGAAACACGGGATTTTTTTTGGGGGGGGGAGGTCATTCCGCAGAGAGAGCTTAACGGGCTTCAAAGGCAGTAACGAGGAGGGGGAGGGAGGGGCTCTTCTCTGCTTGCCCTCCGGGGACAATGGGACCTGTAGTCCCAGGCACAGAACGTCCCTTGGCCTCTGCTGGGGAGCAGGAAACGGACTTTCAAAGGCAGACTCCCCCCCCCCCGAGAAACCGGAAAGGTAAACAGGGGGGCATTTTCAAAGGCCGAAGCTCTCAGTCCCCCCCCCCCGAAGGACCCAACCAGAAAATGGAATGAAAGGTCAGGGTGTGTTTGGAAAAGAATAACAATCCGAAGAATTGATCTCCTATCCTGTTCATTCACCCCTCCCCCAGGCAATCTGACTCCCGGCTTCATCACTGATGAAATGTTGATTAAAAGATGATGGGCCTGCCAATTTATTATTTATTATTGAGTATCTCCCAATACAGGCCGCGGGGAGGGGGGCGTATGTGCCCTGGAACCCACCCTCTGAAGGTCACCTCGAGGACGTAACTGTGCCCAACATCTGGGGCCCACTTGCATCCTCCCCGTCCACCCACCCACCCCCCAAAAAACCCGGTAATTAAAAATCGGTTTGTACCGCCGCTTAGTTTTTGCGCTCAGAAATGTTTCAGGGTGAGAGATTCATGAGGAGAGATGGCAGGATAACTCGGGACAGGGTCGGGAAAGGGAAAAGCCAGATCAGGACGGAAACTCGGACAGAGACACCGCGGGCAACCTCCTAGGTGTGACAGAAGATGGTTTTCCGCTCCTGGAAGTCTATATTATTTTCAAAAAGTAAACACAAAGAAAGCTGGGGGGGGGATTCAGGCCGAAAATCTGCAAAGCCAACCTCCCTTTCCGAAGCCAGGTCCCACCCCATACGCCAGACTACAAGCCCCATCGTCCTTTGGCCATGCACGCCAGCTGGAGACGAGGGCCGTTCCTGTATCCCCCAGGTGGGACAGGATGCCGACGACCCTCCTCTCCGCATCGCATTCCCTCAATCTAACGCATCTTAATACCCGAGGCGAGACGGGGATTAAAACGGATTGCGCGGCAATGAGGACTAGAACCTTGCTTTTACTCAAAGCGAAGCAGGTCCTGGGTTCAAACGCTCGCCCTGCCCGGTTCGAAAAGGAGATGATGCCAGTGTCCCGAAACCCTTCAAAGGCACTGCCAGACGGACAAAACCACTTCCTGTGTTCGTCAGTGTCTCTCGCCACCCACTCGGGGGGGGGGTTCGGTGGTCTGGATTTTTCTTAGATTAGTGAACAGGCTGTTTTGGCGACTAAGCGGCTGCGGCGGCGTGCGGAGACATACCTCCGTTAACACGTCCTTAGATGGTTAGTCACCCTCTCCGAGTAGTGGCCAAGTTTTATCCAGGAATCTAGGAATAGAAAGGCATTTGATCCTTGCTTTACGAGATAAGACCCGTCAGGAAAATGTGTGTATGGTTTTGTTAAAAAAATGCGTTCTGCAACACGTAGGGCCTTACGCGAGTCCGAAAGAGTCTATACGGGGTCTCCCCCTTTTTAAAAAAATTCACAATGACCCTGTGAGGGAGGCCGGATTGGGAAGGAATGGGTCCCGCTCCGATGAGCCAAGATTTCCCCTGATTTCGACAACCGAAAGGGCAAGAAGTAGCTAAGTTTGCATGAAAACGTGCCCCGAAGGCGTTGAATACACAAAGTCTCGTCCTGCGGTTGCTTTGGAGGCCGCAGGGGATAACTCGGCGCATGCACAGAGGTCCTCTTGGCTATCCTTATAGCCATTCCCCCTCCTGCAAATTCTGACGCTTGAGCGAACGGTTCCCAATTCATGTAACCCAAAAGCCTGGAATCGGGTAGGAGACCTGTCCTCATATCCTCATAAGCGAAGAATAAACTGGACGGCTATGCATTGTTTTGGATTTTTTTCGAGACGGCAGGTTGGCACGGCGGCAAATCAGGTGCACAACCGATGCCACCGGAGGACTTGCGGCGAATGCAAAGCTGGGATCTTAAATTTTTAATCGGGCTGCAGTAGCCCCCCCCCAAAAAAAATCAGGAGCAGGGCAGAGAAACGAGGGCACGAAGAGAGGGACGCAAGAAAGAAAGAAAAGAGTTTGTGTTCTGATTTAAAGCAAACCAACCAACCCGGGCCCGGTGTCGTTGACCGTTAGCAACACTCGGGCCACATTTTAAAGGCCAGCGGGTACTTACGCGTGTCCTGAAGCCTACCCTTTGAGCACGGACACGTTCGTTTGTCTGGCGTCCAGCCCGCAGGACCCCCCCCATCCGAAGCAGCCGCGTACAGCCGCGGGGGAAAAACCCTGCAAGGAGTAGCGGTGGTGTTGGTGGGTGCTTATCAAATAGGGACGTATTTCTACACGATGGTGTTGTTTTCTGTCCCAGCCCGCCGACCGTGGGGAAAGCAAAACACAACATCACCCAGACCGGCCACGGAGGGTCCGCCGGGCTCTTCCCACCCCAAAGAAGCCGGGTTGTGAAACAGATTGAGGGGTGGGGGGGAAACATCGTGGTCTTTGTAGATGCAACGGTGTGTCACGGAGGATGCTGGTGGGCTACCCGCCCCCTCCTAGGAAGCACATCTGGTTTCCCCTTGGCCCTTTTCTCCCCCCCTGGAACTGTCTCCCCCTCCTCTCTCTCTACCCCAACAACCCACCGGCTCTGGAGCTGCTTAGCATGCCGGACACGGCCCTCGCCAGGGACAATGGGGATGGCACGGAGGCGCGCCGGCGCTCACAAAAGACGGGAATCGCAGCGTGGCCGCCCCCCAGCAGGCCCGGCAACCTTTCCCAGGGCGGCCGGAAAAGCGGAACGGTGCCAAACGGAGACAGGGACACTGCCGTCGGAGAAGAAAAACGAGACAGGCATGGATTTTGGGGGTGCTGCCAACCAGCCCCCCCCCTCCCAGGGAGGCTCTCCTGAGTCCTATGTTTTAAACACTTGTCTGGTTCTACACAAATGCCATCACCAGCACCCTGGCAACCCCGCCTGCCAGTTCCCTGCTGCTGCCGCTGTGTCTCGGGCATCCGACAAACAGTGGGTCCTGCCGCTGGGGGTGGCGGGGCATCTCATTCCCCCACCCCCCCATCCTCTGCCTTTTGCAAAAGCATTCCCAAACGCACGGGGTTTAGGGACAAAGCGTTTTGGGCCGATGCTGGGGGAAGTGGGGTGTTCTCCCAGTCACTGCTAGAGGACACCCCCTTTTATCAGGGCATCCCCCTAACCCAGAAATGGGTCGCTCAGAAAAACCCGCACCGGAGACCCCCCCCACGCCCCCTTTCTTGCGGGAATTTCCCACGGCGATCCTGCCATGCACGTAAAAGAGTAGCATTTCCCCCTCCTTGTTCCGAGGGAAACCTCGCTCTGCAGTCGATACGCCCCGAAAAACAAACCCGGAGGCCTGGGGGGGGGGGAAACTGGGCAGGCTCCATGGCCTCGCCAAGGTGTGTCCGGGGCCACACCTGCGAGGCCAAAGAAGCGGTGGGACGCAACCGCCAAGCACACCGCCCTGGGAGCCTGGCACCCAATGTCAGACTCAAACACATACACACAGAGACACACCTGCCCCTGCTTGCAGCCCATGAACAAACCTGGGTCTAATTCCTCCGGTCTTCCGGTCTGGTTGCCCATCGTGCTGGCCTCGGCTAAGCCAACTGTGGCCTCCACATGCCAGGTAGGTCCGTGTAAAGGGGGGGGGGGGATAGAGACAGAGAGAGAGAGAGAGAGACGGCGGCGGCGGCTGTGTTCACAAGGAGGTCCCTTCCCCTCTCTCTTTCACCCCATAGAGCTGGGGGCGGGCGAGGGGAAAGCGCTCGGCCCGGCCGGCCGGTTCTTGCCGTGGCGGCTACGGGGAGGCGTGTTCCCACTGCACGTCCACCCCTGGGGGGCCGGCCGGCCGGCCCTCTGACTTCATTACCATGAGCAGCATTGCACGCTCTCTCTCTCTCTCTCTCTCTCTCTCCTACTTGCTGTGTCTCTCTCTCTCTCGTTCGCTCTCTGTGTTGTGTTGTGTCTCGCAACCAGCGGCAGCTGCTGGAAGAGCAAGGAGGCGGTCAGGGTGAATCACCGAGGGGGTGGGGGCGACCCGGCAACTTGCAGGAGAGGAGGAGGAGGAGAACCTTAGGGGAAAAGCGAATTTTGCATAATTTTGGAGAAAAAAAACAAAATTTAAAAAAAAGGGTCCGAAAGGAAGCAGACCCCAACAGACCCCCAACACCGGTCAGTGTGTTCGTAAGAACCTAAGAAAAGCCATGCTGGATCAGGCGAAAGGCCCATCTCGTCCGAAAGGCCCATCTAGTCCAGCTTCCTGGATCTCACGGTGGCCCCACCAGATGCCTTTGGGAGCGCACGAGACTAGATCGCTGTCTCCTGATCCCACTCCCCTGCATCTGGCTCTTAAAAGTACCCTGGTTTTAAGCCTGGAGATGACACTTCTCCATCATGGTTTGTAACCTGGGATGGACTTTTCCTCCAGGAATCTGTCCCATCCCCTTTGGAAGGCATCCAGGCCAGATGCCATCACCACCTCTTGTGGCAGGGAGTTCCACAGACTCACAACACCCTGGGTAAAATTGTAACATTTTCTTTGGTCTGTTCTCACTCTCCCAGCCCTCAAGAGATAAGCATGTGAGGTCTCTGCCCCAGGGGGGTTACAGTCAAAAACCTCCCAGGAAGCAGAGCTGGTAAATGTCCCCCATTTTTATTTTTATTTTGGTGGGAGGAGACTGGGGGGAAATGGCAGCTCCGTGAAGCTACCCATGTTGACAAGGGGGCGGATTCTGGCAGAAGGAGTAAGAAAAAAGCCATTTTTTGCTTAGCTCAGCCACGGGGGACCTAAGAAGCCGGTCCAAGGAGGGCACGGAAGTACGGTCTTGGGATATTGCTGTATATCGTACGGCCCTCCTTCCCGCCCCAAACAAAGCCAGAGGAAATCCAAAATCCACCGCAGGCCTCTGCGGAAAAGCAAAACTGATGATGGAAACGGGTCCCCCACCTTCCCTGCCAAAACTTTTACCGTTAAATTAATTCAGCTCCACTCTGTTTATCTAGGCTGCCAAATAATACTGCTGCCTGGGAGGCTTCCAAAACGCATTTATTAAATGATTTACAGAGAGAATGTTTTTTTTTTAAAAAAACCACCCAAACCCTTAAAGATGAAATGCAATCTTGACCGGGCCAAATAACACATTAGAGATAACCCACGATTAAAAGAGGGAATTCCTTCACCGATAAAAGCCTTTAAGAGCCCCGGCACGAGCTTTCGGTGCTCTGGTCTAGATGTGGGTTTCCTTTGCTATTTACTACGATTTTGGTCATGGGAAGGGGGTAAACATGGGATGCGTTTGCAAGTCTGATTCCTCCGGCGTGCAGGTCTGCCTGAATTACGTCTCTAGAGCCCAGGCTGGAGAAATAAATAATCTGCACTAAAATACACCGGGCGATCTGGGTGCCCCAGCCCCGTCCCCCGACGACCAAAATAAGTTCTATGTCCTGATCTTCCAAGAGATAATTTTGTCTTCTCTGCAAGCATGACTGAGGGATCATTTGGCCTTTTTAAAAATGGGGAAATGCACTATAGCATTTTTTTTTAAAAAAATGCTGCCAAGAACAGCTCCCTGGTCAGTACACAGCAAAAAAAAATTTTTTTTTGAAAAAGACAGAATCTTTTTAATTATATTATCAGTTTATAAATCGTGTCCCCATGAGAGTGCGAGCCAGAGCTCGCAAAAGTTCCTTTTCCTTGACAAACTGTGCCGCCGTATTGCAAGAAGGAGTAATTTTTCCAGGCCGGGAGAAAAAGGAAGCCAAAAATGGACTCAGGGAGAGGAAAACGGGGTTCAAAACCCGTCAAACTCTTTAAGGAAGCTTTGGGATCGGTTGCTAAGGTCGTTTGTTTTTAATTTCCCAGGTGCGAAAAGAAGAAGAAGAAGAAGAAGAAGAAGAAGGAATATGATGCAGACAAGAGCAAGGCCGAAGGCCCCCTCTGGCCAGCGCCTGTGACCTCAAGAGGACGCTTCACAGATAACAACATAACAACACACCACAACACGGGATTTTCCTGTTGCGTCGGTTTTGCAGATGTGGGGGATACAGGGTACATCTGGACAGCTCTTCGCCCCGCCGACTGCTGACTGAAATGTTTACAAGGCATCAGAAGCCTTAGATATACATTTTAAAAAATTGGGGGGGGGAGGCAAATACAAGGAGGTGTCGGGGACATTTATGTGGTTTTTGTACTAACAGCGTGATGGTAAACATTGATTCTGGCACACCTTGTTTGTGGGTTTAACTTTTTTGGGGTGGGGTTGCAGATTATACAAAATATGGAGGCCCGGGGGGGGTGCAGGGTCCCCCCAGTTCATCTGAATTCCATATGCATTTTTAAGAGGTGCCTGCAGCGGTACATTCGCCCCTGGGGCACAACCGCCCATGTTTGCTGGCTTCCATTCATTCTGGTGGCCCGTGGGTTCCCTCTCGCGGTTCAAAGGCCAGATGGACAGAGGAACCAAATAAAATTCCTCCACTTGTCTTTTTTTACTCCTCAAAACCACAAGCGAAAGGACTTCTGGCCACGGGGAAAAAAAGGGGGCACGTGAATCCTTTTGAGTCTGTGGAACTCCCTGCCACAGGATGTGGTGATGGCATCAGGCCTGGATGCCTTCAAAAGGGGATGGGACAGATTCCTGGAGGAAAAGTCCATCATCACAGGTTACAAACCATGATGGAGATGTATCATCCCCAAGCTTAAAACCGGAGTACCTCAAGGACCAGATGCAGAGAGGAGTGGTATCAGGAGACAGAGATCTAGTCTCGTGCGCTCCCAGAGGCATCTGGTGGGGCCACTGAGATCCAGGAAGCTGGACTAGATGGGCCTTTGGCCTGATCCAGCAGAGCTCTTCTTATGTTTATATCATCTCTCTCGCACCCATCCTTAAAATATTTATAATGTCCGGTTAATACAGTTGAAAGAGAGGGCTTACAAGCAAACCCGTTTGCTTTAACTTGGCATTAAAACCGCCACCACCTAAAACAGGGGGGACCATCTAAAGCAGAGATCAGATGGAGCCAGGGAATGGTCGCGACAAACACCGCCGTGGACGGGGTCACCCTTGAAAAAGCTGTGACGAACCGCCCGACACACGCACGCGAGAAACTCAAGATGGAAGACTCCAGACCACGTACACGAGGGACCACAAAGTCATGCCACACAGCGGCAGGAGATGCGGCCGCGTGGGCCGGGAGGCAGCTCAAACCGGCTAAAATCAGTCAAGAAGCTTGTAGAAGTTACTTTTGGGGGTTCAAAAGCAGTCACTCTCAAAGGCGGGGAACCTGCTGACCTCCCCTCTCATGTCCATCTGCAAGATGTCGGTCCTTTGTGCAAGTATTACATCCCCATAAGGCAGGCATGTCCAAACTTGGGCCCTCCAGATGTTTTGAACCACAACTCCCACAGTCCTTTGTCATTGGCAATACAGGCTTGGAATTCTGGGAGTTGTGGTCCAAAACATCAGGAGGGCCAAAGTCTGGACATGCCTGCCTTACGGGAAGGGGCTATAGCACGGAAGCATCTTCTTTTCTCTACCCAGGGGCTCTGGGTTCAAAGCTCAGATTTTCCACTTTGAAGTGTGCCTACCTGGCATTATCCACCTCCAGATAACGTGTTCAGTCCCAAATCCTGCTGATTAAATAGATCTGGTGTTGGGGAGGAGGGGAAGCCCCCCTTCTCCGATCATCAGGGCTCAGAATATTTATTATTTAAAACATTCTTCAATCTCTTCTTTCTCCTTAAAAAGGACCCAGTATTGATGGCGACAAGAGGAAGCCCGTCCTGGCAAAAAAAAAAAATCAGCCTTCTATATGTACCGCTACACACCTTCCCCTGCTAGAGAGACACACACTCCGAATCCACGACGCGTCAGTCGCCAACTTGGATTCCGTTCTCCGTCACAAACACGAAACGACGCAACCGGGATTCGTTTTCTCTCGGTTCGAACCGCCGGCCTCGGAGGGGCGCTGGCCTACCTGTGGAGGGACGCAGGCGAGTCTCGGACAGCTCCGAAATGGCGCCGGCGGTGACCGTCTTCTTGAGACGGGAGGGCCCTGAGGCCGTGGCGAGGCCCGGCTTGGTCAGGGTATCTTCGCTGCTGGCTCTTTTCAGCTGCAAAAATAAATAAATAAATAAATAAAATAAAAATGGCCCCAGTGGTTTCAGAGACACTTCAACTGGATTATTTCATGTCCCGAAGCATTTTGATGAAAGGAGATCATTCTTTCCGTGTGAAGTCTTCCCTGCTTCAGGTGGACCTTTTCAAGACTTAAGAGTCACTTTCTTTTAAACTTATGGGGCAAAGTTCTACATAGGATTACTCGTAAGCAAGTCTCTCTGGCTGCGACGAGAGAGGAACGCCCCATAAGCAAATTTCCCCTATCTCCGGAATTTTTTATGTTGTACAGAGTTTATGTTATACAAACCGTTTCTTATACGACAGTCCACTGTATATAGAAGTTCTACTCCCGTTCATCTTTTGAGGAGATACTAGAGACGGCAATTTTTTTAAAAAATCTCTTAGTTCAAAGGAGACAGAGCCCCTGGTGTCAGGGGCCTGCCTCCTAAGACCTGGAAAAATTTCCATCCCTGACCTCCCAAGGCCCATTTCGGAAGCCCGTTTTTTACAAGGCTTCTTTCAAAAAAATCACATTTTAAAGGCCTGAGTAGATGAAGGGCAGAACAGGAAATTTAAAACACATGGTGACCTGGTGTGTGTGTCTGTGTGTGTGTGTGGGGGGGGAGCAGGCTCCCTTCTCAGCATACCACCCCTCCTTCTTAATTCCTGGAGACCCCCCTGGACCCCACCAGGTTTCCTTTTAATCTCTCAGGCTGCCGAGGGGGCCGAGAAAAAAACCCACCTAGGAAAAAGCTGGTTCGGCTTCACAAAGCGGGCAGCAACCCTTCAAAAGTGTGTGTGTGTGTGTGTGTGTGTGTGTGTGTGTGTGTGTGTGTGTGTGTGTGTGTGTGTGTGGTTTTTATTTTTGGGAGCCGAGGGGGTGGTGGTGGTGTCCGCGTGTATCCAGATGTTGTCGGATAAAATGCTTGCCATCTTACAGATTCTGTTAATGGCGGTTTTAATTGCATTTTATAAGATCTTTTAACTGGATTTTAACTGCCGTTAACTGTAGTTTAATTGGATTGTATAGATACTGTGGCTCTCCTTTTTAATATTCGTGTTTTATGACTATTTTGTAAACCGCCCCGGGTAGTGCAGTTTGCACTAAGGGGGTGGTATAGAAATACCAATCAATCAATCAATCAATCAATCAATCACCCACCCTTCCTCTCTCCATCTGCTGGACAGATGGGCTGATGGGGTTTGTAGTCCAACCGCATCGAGAAGACCTGCTCCAGAGTTCCTGTTGGAAGCAGTGGGTCCAAGTTTGGCATTTTATTCGCGCTTCTCTCGAGACAAGATCAGATCCTTAAAGGCACCCGTGTCTCCCCCCCCCCCGAACACCACCACTGCATTTTTTTGCACCCCGATATGGAAAAAAAATCCCCCTGCTCTTACCTTGCTGAGCCGAGAGTCGAAGGCGAGCGACGTGGACGATTTAGAGGTCCTGATGCCCCCCGAGGCGGAAGGGGCCAGGGGTTTTCCTCGCTCCATCCCGTGGCCCCCCAGTTTGGAGACGGGGATCCAGGGCCGAGTGGCACCCTTCATTTTACTTCTGGGTGTGCAGAGTTTGGCCTGGGGAAAGATGGAAAAACGGAGGCATAAGAAAAGGGAGCGGAAGCGCTTTTGGAAAACATCTGGGATGTTTCCCCCCCCCCCGACACCAACCCCAAAGCCCTACAAACGGAAGCCAGGGAAAGTCTCTGGTAGAAGCTTGCGTGGCAGCGGCGAGGCCAACATTTAAGATATTTCTCACACGTGGAGGCCGGGAAGCCACGGAACAAAAGCTTCCTTCCTTTCCAGGCACACAACAGCCCTGCCAGGTAGCTCTCACGGACAGAGAGAGAGAGAGAGAGAGACGGGTCATCCTACAAATCCCACACCTCAGTGAGGACTAGAACCCCTGCCTCCCGAATTCAGCGCTCTAACCACTGCACCAGGGTGCCTCTCCCGGCACACAAGCCTCCGATGGCTTTCCAATCCGTTAAAAGACGGGAAAAATTAGAATCTCCGACAGCGCGCTATCACGCTTCCCTACCTCTTCCCCAGAATCTTTTTACGACTCTCAACAGCAGTTCCTAGTTTCTTGATGTGGCTTTTTTAAAAGTTTTTTTTCCGAACCACATGCTGAAATCACCAGCCTCTGGAAAGTTCAAAAGTGGGCGGTTGAGAACTCGCATAAAGCAGATCCCCCCCCCTTTAATAAAACTGAGTTTTTCCCTCTGCCGGAACTTGGTTTGGGAAAAGAGTCCCCTGGGTGTTATATCTTAAGTGGCCAGGGGAAATAGCCGGTTTAAAATGTAATTAATAAAGGATGTTTGGCTGTCGATGATTTAAGTCTTCCAAGCCAAAAATACTTTGGAATGCTTGCTATCTGCACCTCCCTCGCAGGGTTGCTGTGATGGTACAGTTTGGGTGGGAAAGAATAGATCTCTGTTATTTTTTTTGGGGGGGGGAGACTATGGAAAATCTCAGTTACCTGACCATTGTTAGCATCAATGCATCACTTTTTGAGAGCCTCGTGGCACAGTGGTTAAACGCTTGCCCTGCAGGTAAAACTGTGCTCATGACCTGGGGTTCAATCCCAGGTAGCTGACTTCAAGGTTCACTCAGCCTTCCATCCTTCTGAGGTCGGTAAAATGAGTACCCAGCTTGCTGGGGGGAGCAATGTGTAGCCTGCATTACTGTAATTAAAAAACTGTAAACCGCCCAGAGACTACTTGTAGTGGTATGGGGCGGTATAGAAGCAGAACACTTTGCTTTTTACAGACAGCATAATGGTTTCTGTTTTAATCACATTTATTGTTACGGGGGTAACTTTACCATTAAGGCGTGCTTTGAACTATAATAGCATTCTGAGCGCCTTCTTTAAACCCAGTAACGGGCATTAGTTATTTTTGAATCTACCAGAGAACAAAGTGTTCCTTTCTGGGATAATTCTGTACAGAAACCATCTAAAAAGTCCTTTGGTGTTTCAGAAGCGCAACCAACGGCTTTTTTAAAAACAGCTTTCTGAGCGGGTATGCCTGCAGGGCCGTTCTGTCCTATGAACCCAGTCACAAGCGAAACTTTGCTCCTTCAGAGGGAGAGAAATGAAAAAAAATAAGGCAGAGAGGCACAAACGGAAGAAGAGAACAAGGTGGAAATGGCCATGACTTCCTTGCTGGGCTGTGTAGGAAGAATTACAAATAAATAGATACCTAGAACGGCTCCGGAGAGCTGAAGGGCAACCCGGCAGTCCGTTGGAAACCACAAAAGGGTCGTAGACGTGACGGGTCCTCCTTGCGTTGCGTGACTCATCTGGATTTCCTGCCGCTCGGCTGTCGGAGCGGAGCGAACGTCAGGGATGATGTTTGCAAAAAGAGAACAAGGTTCTCAGAGGGCATAGAAAAAAATAAATAAATAAATAAAAACCTTTTTTCTCCATGCTTTGCTCCTTCCTCTCTATACCACCTGGGGGGGGGGCCCTCCGCAACAAGATGCATCTGCTACTCTCAGTCAGCAGCTATAAAACATCACGAGAAGGATTCCAAGGGCAGAATTCAGAATTCAATAGGGTCACAGACCTGGATTCCTCCACCTGAATCCGCGCGTGCTCCAGCCGCGCAGAGGGAGCGTTCACGTAAGGGTAACCTGGAGCTTCAGAAACTTATATTTATTTATTTATTTATACATTTATATACCGGCCATCTAAAAGTTACTTTTTTTTACAAAAGTAACTTTTGTAGCCCGCCTTTGACCAAACAGGTCTGGCCTACAAACCTATGACCTGGTTGGTGATGTCTGCCTCCTAGTGACAGAAGGTAGTATTACAGCCACTAAAGCACACAGGTATATTTAAAATTATATTTAAAAAAAATCACTGATGCATTAAGAAAGAGAAATAAGCCATGGCTCATCTCTGTGCTTGTATCAATTTCAATCCTCATCGTTTTATATAATCTTAGGATTGTAGCAGAACAGGCATTCCTTTTTTGGGGAGGGTTTCGGTTTTTATTTATTATTTATTTATTTACAAGATTTTTTTTTTAGCCACCCTTACTACTATCGTGGAAGTTTCACTCAATGCTAGGAAGAATTCATAAAAGTCATGGCAACCGCTGGGGAGGTGCCTCCTGTTTATCCTTCCCCCCCTAATCGCTCTTGACACCAAGCGGGTTTGAGCAAGCTTAAAGGCAGGCAGGGCACCACCCCTGTCCCCAAATAATGCCAGGCCTTGTGAACAAAATTTACCGGAGGGAGTTCAAATCCACGCAGGTTCTCACGGCAGCTGCCTGCAAACCCACCCTCGCCATCCAGGCGAAAAACCAGGTTTTAAAACGTGATGGAAACAAGCTCCCCGCGCGCTGCCCGGCAAATAATCAATATGGGATCATTGCTGGCTACGCTCTGCAGGAAATGGGTTCGCTCGCCATCTCACGTGGCAGAAGAAGAAAGATGCAAAGGGCTTGATCAAGGAAACCTGAAAATCTTTGTAATAAGATGCCTGGAGGTCGAAAAACGAAACCGAACCAGCACCACCCAAAATTCAGATCCATTTGCAAAACACAGAACATGGGGGGGGGGAATCTTTATTTATTTATTTTGAGGAGAGGAACTAAACAGTCCAGGAACCCACCCGTCCCTGCCAGCATGCCCATATGAAGACATATAAACAGTGTACGACACCCCTGCCAGTAGGCCTCAAGCTCCTGGACTACAAGGCCCGTCGTCCCCCTGCCAGCATCTTGTCATCAGCACCCCCATAAGGGAGACCGGTTGTGGAAGGCCAACCCTCAGGGGCTGCTAAGTAACCGAGCGAAGATAACATGTTGGGTGAAGCCAGGTGTAACAGGGCAGAACAAACCGACTGGTCGGGGAACACCCAGCAAAGCTGACCGCCTAGCTCTGTTTTGTTGACTCACGGTGGTTTTGTGCCCTTAATTCGCTTCTGACTCTGGGCGATCTGACGAATGGGTGACCTCCCAAAGGTCTTGTTAATAACCGCTCAGCTCAAACTCGTGGTTTCTTTAACGCAGTTAATCCCTCTCGTTTTTTATTTGCCTCTCTTCCTCCTGCTTCTCCCAGCGCACCTGCCTGCCTGCCTACACCGTAAAAGCTCAACTCTCTCCCACGGCCGGAGTCCGGGTGACTCACAAGAAGCTTAAAACAGACGCAGGTCTTGAAGAGGCATGGTTTAATTTCTCCATGAGGGTGCAATGACCCAGATTTTATTTTCCCTGGGCTCCTGTGCATCTCACAGGGACAGAGGAAAAAAAAAAAACCTGTCTTTTTGCACTTTTGTAGCCACCAAGATCGCTGCCTGGCCTCACCCGCCTTGCAAGGCTGTTGAGACAACCCGAGAGTGGTCCTGTGCCAGGTGTGGAGCATTTTGGGGTGAAGATTTCACCAAGAAAGCAGCCACTGTGATAAGCGGAGGGCATTTATCCTCTGAGTCTCAGGAGCATTTGGCTTCAGCCGTGCCTTATTACGAGCCTAACCTGGAAAGGAGACCAACCAGCATGTGCTCTCCTGCTGAGGGGTTAGAATGAGAGAGGGAGGTAAGGTGCTAGTCCTCATGATTCGATTTGAGCAGAAGCCCGCTTAGAGGATGTCCAAGGATTTATCTGCCCAGGCTGGCGTTGTCACCTGGCCTAGTTAGCCGTACTGCCTCCCGTCACCCAGTTCCTTTTTTAAAGAGCAAACAAAATGGAGATAAGAACCCAGGGGTTTTGGAATGTCGTACAGACCCGCTAGCGTCTATTTAAGCCCTGCTTCCATCAGGTGCCATAAATTTGCCTCTGATTTACGGCGAACCTGCGAAGGAGAACTCTTCAACACGCCTGGTCTTTGACCCTTGCAAATTCAAAGTGGTGGCTTCCTTTGCTGAATTAATCCATCTCACATCTGGCCTTCCTCACAGCCTGCTGCCTTTCAGTTTTTCCTGGTATGCTCGTCTTCCCGCTGTTACACCAGCCCAAACACTCTGCCTGTTCAGACTACACTTCCATACACTTCATCATCGACACCATCACCATCGAATTGCAGATATGAGTGGACCTTCCCCCCCCACCCCCCCAGGCAATGCCGGGAAGAAGAAGAAAACTGATATTTTTCTTGCAATGCCGCTGTTAAACAAAACTCAAGGCAGAAACAAATGACATCCAAACCTCCCTTTTCAGAGGCACTCGTACCTCCAGCTATCAGATGCTAAAAAAAAAAAAATCCTTTTAATGGGGGCGCTGGCCCTGACTCGGTGCTCTCCCTCCACCCCAGAAGGACGTGGGCGTCTGCGTTGGAAGGAGAACACTGCAACTGACGCACCTCCGGCCCCATCGGGCAGCCCTGCTCAGATGGGTGCAAAGAGATTGGGGGGGGGGGGAGAGAGAGAAGAAAGGTACAGCCTGTTTTCTGTCGCTAAGGAAACCCTGCAGAGAGAGAGTGTGTGTGTGTGTGTGTGTGTGTGTGTGTGTGTGTGTGTGTGTAGGGGGGGGAATCCATACAGCATCCATTAATTCACCAAACGTCAACCTGCTTGCAGCGATCTGTTGGACCCAGGTGGGGAGATGCATGCTTGCACAGGAGGGAACTGCAGCAGGAGGGGTTGCATGGAGTCACAAAAGTCATTGGTTCGTGTGTGTGTGTGTGTGTGTGTGTGTGTGTGTGTGTGTGTGTGTGTGTGTGTGTGTGTGTGTGTGTGTGCGTGCGCGCGCGTTTGCAATCCTGCAAAAGGAAGGAGGAATGATTTTGGCGGCAGGGCAGAAGCGAAGGTGGGGGTGGTGATATCCGGAGGTGGGGGAACAGATCTGTCGCAGGTCCCCTTTCGACCTAACCGCCCCGTATGCATGCACACACGCACGCACACACACTTATCCTGGACCAGGACCACCACCACCACCCCCAATGACGCCTCCCTGAGCCCGACTGGTTTGTCCAAACCTGGCCAGCATCCTAAATACAAGTAGAAAGGTCTACTTTGCTTTTCCTGACCCATCCTCAACAAAAATTAGATTTTCCGTTCTAATCTTTTTTTTAAAAAAATCATTATTATTATTCCAAGGGAGAAGGGATTGGGGGGTTAGGAGGGAAGAGAGAAATTGAGAGAGAGAGAGAGAGAGATTTTATAAAGCACTCACTGGCCGGGGCTACCCTGTGCGGTCCATCCACCCGATCGCCTGCCTCTTCCCGGCACCATCTGGGGACCCGGCGGAGAAGAAGGGAAGGTTGTGATGGGGCTTCTCCTTTTTTTCTCTCTCTCCCTATTTCAGTCGGAAAACCACATTGCAGAACCACAGAGCCAGCGAGCGGGCGGCTGCTTCAGAAATGAATCACATGCGGAAGCCGGAGGAGAGGGCTGTCTCATCATCCTACTCTCTCTCTCTCTACACACACACAAACACACACACATAAACACACCGAGTGGCATAAGGTTGTTGCTAGCCCGACATGGGGGAAGATGGACCCCCGAACCAATCAGGATGCCTACCTGGGCTGGGGTGGTGCTGGGGGGTGGGTGGGCTGTATTTCGGCTAGAGGGGCTTATCCTGCAAAGCAAAAGAAGCATCATCATCCACGGGGCGTGGAGGGGGGGGGAACCCAGCGCCTTGCATTTGGGGAGAGAGATTGTATATAGAGGCTCTGAGGAAGGCAGGCAGAATTGGACGGGGCATCTGCAGGCGGGGGGGGGAAGGATGAGACCCTCCCCACCCCATCCCCACCCCACCCCCTGCTTGCAATTCGGGAGAGCAGTTGCCGGTGGGTGTGCGTAAGTCCCCATTTGGAAAGAACCGAATTAAAAACCATAAGCTAAACATTAAAAAGACCTATATGTTATTCTCAAAGGCTCGCACGGCCGATCTGATTGCTGTTGGGAGTTTTTTTTTTTGGGGGGGGGGCTGTTTGGCCGCGCTGTGAGCCCATCGAACCTCCAGAACACAGCCAAACAGCCCCAAAAATTCATCACAGCTATCAATTAAACTATAAGAACATAAGATAAGAACCTAAGAAGAGCCATCATGCTGGATCAGGCCAAAGGACCATCTAGTCCAGCTTCCTGGATCTCACAGGGGGCCCACCAGATGCCTCTGGGAGCACACGAGACTAGATCTCTGTCTCCTGATAGCACTCCCTCCTGCCTCTGGCCCTTGAAGTACCCTGGTTTTAAGCCTGGAGATGACACATCTCCATCATGGTTTGTCACCTGGGATGGACTTCTCCTCCAGGAATCTGTCCCATCCCCTTTGGAAGGCATCCAGGCCAGATGCCATCACCACATCCTGTGGCAGGGAGTTCCACAGACTAACAACGCGCTGGGTAAAAAAATATTTTCTTTTTTCAGTTATTACTCTCCCAGCCCTCAATTTGACTGGATGTCCCCTAGTTCTGGTATTTTGTGAGAGGGAGAAGAGCGTCCCTCTATCCACTTGACTCGTGCCCTGCATTATTTTGTACGTCTCAATCCTATCCCCCCTCAGGCGCCTTTTTTCCAGAGTAAAGAGCCCCAAAATGTTTTAGCCTTTCCTCATAAGGGAGGTGACCCCAGCCCAGGAATCATTTTGGTCGCTCTCTTCTGCACCTTTTCTAGAATATGCTAACTGAAATGGAAGTGAACAATGAAGAGCAGGTCAAGAAGACGGAAGACTATCTTGACTTTAAAAGGCCATTCAAGGAGGCAGTTGTGATTGTTAAAAGCCCGTCGCAAAAGGCAGATCTTCAGCTGTCAACAGAAGGATAAAAAGAAGGGGCAGCAGCTGAGAAGGCCCTTCCTGCTTGTTCCCATCAGCCGTGCATGGGCTGGCAATGGGGCAGAGAGTCGAGGGCCGCCTCGGGTGGTCTTAAACCCCCCCCCCCCCCGAGAAGGCTCCTATGGGGAAATCGATGTGGCGTAAGTGTTGTTCATGCCAGCCCAGCAGCTTTGAAGGAGCGAGTCTCTGGAGGGTCAACAGTTTTGTCGGTTGCCTCACCGACGGCGGCTCTCGTGGCCACGTCCAACGCCTACGTTCCCACGGGCGAGGAAGGTCCCCTGCTGCTTCTCGACAGGGAACAAGGGAAGAATCAAGCAACAAGCAGGGAACCTCACGACATATTCCCGGCTCTGACCCAAGGACACGGCCCGGCGTCTGCCCAGGACGAGAACTGGCCTGCCCAGTTCCTCAGCCGCTTTAATCACAATGTCCAGCCGAACAGACTCGGAAAAAAAAAAGAAGAAGAAAACCGCAAGGCTTACATTTGACTCAAGACAGGCCTGTAATTACTGCTTGGCCCCAAACGGTGAGGAGGCAAAAGCTTTGTTCCTGTTTTTGCAGGAAAAGGGTAAGAATCTTTTGGTTGCAGAGAAAAAACAAACCACAGAGGGTGGAAAGGTGCCTCTTTTTTGGGACATCTGGCGGATCCTGGGACTTGTAGTCCACAGAGTTGTCCTTTCTCAGGAGTGCCCGCCGACTACCTCCACGCCACGCCTGGCCGAGAAAAACACCGCGCCTTTCTTTCCTCCCCCAGCGTTTGCCTTGTAAATTCAGAAGAGGAGAGCCCACCATTGGAAGAGAATCGTCTCTTCTTTCCGAACCTCCCCTCCCCCCCCCAAGGGAGTTTCGGACTGCAACGCCCATCATCTCCATCCAGCCTGTCTCTGCCGCATGGAACTCTGCGGTGGCGACCGTCCAAACCTCTGGTTTGATGTTTATCTTTTAAAGATGTTTATCTTTTAAATGCCACCCACGGCAGCTCTCCGGGAAGAGCTGATTCATTCAAAAATAAGATTTCCTTCGACCCGCCCTTCGGCTTCATCAGGTGGCACCAATCCACCTGTGCCTTTAGAGACTGGCCTACCTGGCTGGGTTGTTGTGAAGCCCAAGCGGAGGGCAGAGAAGGAGAGGGGCGAAGTTCGCCCCATGGAGCTCGGAATAGGAAGAGCAGGATTAAAAGGGTAAGTAAGAAATCGGCAGGCAAGGCAGGGACCAACCTGAGAAGGATGTTTGGATGACTCCGTCTCGTGCCTTCTGGGAACTACTCCGACACCAATAGGCCACCTCCTCCCACCTCCTTGAGGACCGGAACGGTGGCTGAACGTCTATCCGAAACCCGGCAGCCTCAGAAAAAGGGGAAGCCAAAACCCAGAAGGAAGAGCTGTCCGTTGGGTGAGATTTATCCGGGCCGAAGCCCTCCGCGAGGAGGATTTGACGGAGCAGAGTGGTGTGCCCAGCGAAAATTAAAACTGCTGAGTGGCCAGATCGGGCGCTCGCTCGCCTGCTCCCGCCCGCCCACCCGCCCGCCCGCCCATCCCCTCGCACGTACCACTTTTCCTGGGATGAACTGCTGATGCTTCTAGATTTTGGGCGCTCTGCTGCAGCCCGAGGGGGGCTGGGTGGGCGGATGGAGCAAGGAAGGACTAAAAACTGAGTTTAAGCAAAGCAGGCTGGGTGCGGAACGCGGCCCGTGGACGCCACGCAAGGGTCTGGAGACCCAAACGGAGGTCAAAGGTCTCCCTCGTTTTTTGAGTGTTGTGTGCACGCTATACACCAAGAACCTGCCGAAGAAAGGGTGTGCCAAAGGCGGTGGGGGGGGGAAGTAGAATTATTAATTAATAATCCCTGTCACAAGCTCACGCTGCAGGTTTTCTAAAATCATCATTTTACAGAAATACGCCTGAGATATAGAGAAACACCACCCTCCTCCTAGCCTCCAGTGACTCCAGGCCAGGCTGAACGATGCACTTCTACCTGTAGGTTTTTGCACACATCCAGAGAGAGAGAGGGGGGGGGCTTGCACCCAATTAAAAAACAAACAGATTATCTCTGCCTCGGCAAGCTGGCTACCCGGGAAGCTCCGTGTTCTTTCCGCCAACCAACTCTTGCCGGGGTTGCTATGGCAATGGGTTATTTAAAGGGAAGAAAATGCTAGTTATCCTTTGGTGGAAAGTGGGTGGGAAGGCACTCAGGCTGGCAACCAGAAAACAGATTTAATGTCAGCGAAAGGGCAGCTAGGTGAACCCATGGAACGTTGTTAGTTTCTTAATTGAGCTTTTTAAAAAAATTCTCATCCTGCCTGGATTGAGGACGGCACCTGCAGTTCGCACACAAGCAGCGTCTCCCAAGGAACAGCAGTGCACCTGGGCAAACAATGCGGGGTGCTTTTTGTCCTCATCCCTCACCACCGCGTTTTCCTTTCGTGCTGTGTCTTTCTGAACGGTCAGCCGAAGGCAGGAACCCTCTCGACCGCATGCCACTGAAAAAGAGCAGCATTTTTTGGGATGAAATTAGTTGGAATCCACTATGACAGCCTTATTGGGTGAATGAGGCAATTTTAAAAAACCCCACCCATTTGAAACCAGTCGCTGAAATAATAAAACGTTACCCAATGTTGGCATTCCAGCCCTAAAAGGTCTGTGATGAAAGTGCCATGTATCAGAATCATTTATTTCCCCCGTTTATGACAATTTCTTTGCGACTCAATCCATACAATTATTTCGTCCAAAGAAATCCTGCTCTTTTTCATTTTATCAAACAGGTCAGTGTATTCCCTTGCTTTTATTCTTTTTCCCTCTCCATATTTCCACTTGTCGTTTCCTGCGGTATACTTTACGTTCACTTTATTTGAAATTTATATACCGCCTGCTTGTATAAAACAACTCATGGCGGTATCTTCCAAAGCGGAGAACAGGACCATCATTTCATTTTTTTTAAAATGAGACAAAATATACATTTTCACAGGCCAAATTTAATACTAGTGCAATATGACTTTTTAAAAAAAATCAAATAACAGATTTAATATGAGATTAACATTACTGTTCTACTGTTACCCTCAAATCCTTGCACTTTATAACTGCCAGTAATAGCATTATTAATATTATTAAGGCAGGATTCTCTGGAAAAGATAATGCTACGCAAGGCGAAAGGGAGCAGGAAAGGAGGGAGACCATACAACACCACCATCACCAGAACAACAACGTAAACCAAGCCCCATAAAATGGGGCTCTTTTGCCCATTTTTATTCCAACTTCACTCACGAATGCTTCTGCAACCAAAACTTGATCTACAATTCTCCTTTTCTTGGTATATTTCCTGTCTTATTTTTAGCCTGCTGGTAACGTTGGGGGAAACCTTATCATCATTCGCAACCAAGAAAAGAAACATGCAATTGACATGATGATACGCTGCAGTTCTTTCTGCTCCCTCATCTGTCTTGTGAAGTTTTCTTGAGTCCTGTTTTAGGACCTGCTCTTGGGATAAGAGCCTGCCACATGTATGGCTTTTTTTTAACTTACCCAGACGGTACAGTACAAATAAACAAAGCCTCAAACGAACTACCAATGACACCACCCTTCCTGGTTCTTTCTCCTAACGGTGCACATAATTGTTTTATTATGTTTGCACCTCACTCAAGGTCACATGCATCTATTTGCATCTTTTACTTACAGGACAGCCCGGTACTGCAGGGTCAGGACCAAGGTTTGAAGGATTAAACAAAGGTCACCCAGTAATATCTGAGAGTGTGCGAGTATTGGAATCAAACTCCAAGGACTGGCTTCTTATGTATTGATAAGATTTATATGCATACCGCCCATCTAGCTGCTATAGGCGACCCGACCTTTTATACATTCATTTCATAGATATATCTGACACTCTGGATAAAAAAATTATTTTGTAACGTAACTGCATAGTTAATGTCGTTTTTACGTTTATTTCTAGCTATGTCGTCTGTTATTAAAGTTATTTTCGTTGCTGTCAACTAAGCAGAGTGGTCTCTGGCCAGCTGGAGTATAAAACTAAAAGTAAAATAAATAAATAAATAAATAAATAAATAAATAAATAAATAAATAAATAAAAACAGTTGACCATCTTTTCCTGTGGCATTTATTTCTTTAAAATTATATTTATTCCGCCTTTCTCCTTAGAAAAGGATCCAAGGCAGCTTACCTCAGTGAAAGATGATATTTAAGAGCAGAACAATGAGTATACAAAGGTGACATATACCATTTGAGTGTTTGTACAGTTTTTAGCTTCAAACATTATCTTTTAATGATGTCAACTGCCTCGGGTCCTTTTTAAGGAGAATGGTGAGATAGCAGTATTAATTAATTAATTAATTAATTAATTATAAATAAATAAATAAATAAGCAAGTGTATGCAAGGAATGGATAGTGATAAGTCCCTAAAAATTACACATACAACAATAAAACGGCTAGCTTTTTAAGATGGCTGTAAGAGTCCCTTTTTAGAGAGGCATTTGGCGACTATTAGTGTGTATAGTCAAACCCCCCCGCGAAATACTAGCCTCCATCTATGCTTTTTATTTTTATTTTATTCTGATGTTGTTGTAATTTTTGTATTATAACCGTTGTGAACCGCCCTGAGTTCCATTGGAAGATGGGGGGAGGGGTTATAGAAATAAATAAATAAATAAATAAATAAATAAATAAATAAATAAATACCTGCAATTTTTTCCCTTTATGACAACAAACAAAACATCATTTCTTTCCTCTTTGGAAATTCATCGTCTGGTTGAATGATATTAACATTAGTGGAAATGACTTCGTTATTATTAAATTTAACAATATCATCTGTAATGATGAGGTAATTTCCACTAATATGAACAGAATTAACAACTGTGATCGTATTATACATATAATTAAAGCCCTCCTTTTGGGTACAGACACCCCCCCCCAACACACACACACACCCTGGGAAAAAATATGTCGTCGTCCCCTCTCCCCCCCTCCCCCCAAATCAATCTCCGTTGGCCTACCTGGCCGGGCCCGCCTCACCTGAGGCCGCCTCACCTGTCCCTCCCTCCCTCCCTCCTCGGGAAGATGCTCCGTCCTCCCGACTGGTCCAGCAGGGGGCCACCGCGGGCAGGTCAAGGCCTTCCAGGCCGCCGCCAAGACTACAATCCCCGCCAAGCTCGGAGGGGAGCCTGCCTTCGCACGCTCGGTGTGGCATGCCGGGAGTTGTAGTGTCTCTGCTGGGGGGGAAGCGAGAATACTGATTGGGCGGGAAGCCGTCATGCGCAGTAAGGGCTCCGGCCCTGGGGATTGTGTTTAAAAGCGCCCGCCTTCGAACCCGGACTCTGCTTCCCGTGAGTCTCCGGAGGGCCCGCCGCGCAAGGCCTGGCGGGAGATGGAGTTTGCGTTCTCTGAGGGGAAGAATTAAGGGGCCGGCGAGCCATGGCGGCGTCGGCTTCTTCCTCAGGCCCGACGGTCGGGCCCCAAGAGGGCGGGAAGGGCCCCGACGCGGCGCCGGCGCTGCAGTACAGCCTCTTGCTGGCCCACCTGGTGGGGGAGAAGCGGGGCCCCCGCCCGGCGCAGGCCTTCGACCCGGCCGCCCTCGGAGGCTTCCCGGCGCCGCCCAAGAGCCCCGAGCAGAAGAGGGTGGAGCGCGCCATGGAGAGCTGCGCCTTCAAGGCCGCCCTCGCCTGCGTCGGAGGTGAGCGGGAGAGGGAGGAGGGGGCCCTCCGCCGGCCCACCTGGCAGGGCTGTCGTGAGGGAGGTGGAGGGAGGAGGGGGTCTCTTAAAGTTACCTCAGGGCCGCCCCCGAGGCCTACCTGGCAGGGCTGTTGTGAGGGAGGAGGAGGGAGGGGTCTCTTAAAGTTACCTCAGGGCCGACCTGGCAGGGCTGTTGTGAGGGAGGTGGAGGGAGGGGTCTCTTAATGTTACCTCAGGGCCTACCTGGCAGGGCTGTCGTGAGGGAGGTGGAGGGAGGGGTCTCTTAATGTTACCTCAGGGCCGACCTGGCAGGGCTGTTGTGAGGGAGGGGAGGGGGGGTGGAGGGAGGGCTGTTGTCTCTTAAAGTTACCTCAGGGCCGACCTGGCAGGGCTGTTGTGAGGGAGGAGGAGGGAGGGGTCTCTTAAAGTTACCTCAGGGCCGACCTGGCAGGGCTGTTGTGAGGGAGGAGGAGGGAGGGGGTCTCTTAAAGTTACCTCAGGGCCGACCTGGCAGGGCTGTTGTGAGGGAGGAGGAGGGAGGGGGTCTCTTAAAGTTACCTCAGGGCCGACCTGGCAGGGCTGTTGTGAGGGAGGAGGAGGGAGGGGGTCTCTTAAAGTTACCTCAGGGCCGACCTGGCAGGGCTGTTGTGAGGGCTGTTGTGAGGAGGAGGAGGGGGTCTCTTAAAGTTACCTCAGGGCCGACCTGGCAGGGCTGTTGTGAGGGAGGAGGAGGGAGGGGGGAGGAGGAGGGGGCTCTAAAGTTACCTCAGGGCCGACCTGGCAGGGCTGTTGTGAGGGAGGAGGGGGTCTCTTAAAGTTACCTCAGGGCCGACCTGGCAGGGCTGTTGTGAGGGAGGAGGGGGGGTCTCTTAAAGGTACCTCAGACACCCCCCCGAGGCCGACCTGGCAGGGCTGTCGTGACAGAAGGGCGCCTCTAAAGAGTCTAAAGCAGGCACGTCCAAACTTCGGCCCTCCTGAAGTTTTTGGACCACAACTCCCAGAATCCTAAGCTTAGACTGCCAATGGCAAAGGACTGTGGGAGTTGCGGTCCAAAATCCTCAATCTCAGGGCCGAAGTTTGGACCATGCCTGCTCTCAAGTTACCTCCTCCCCTCCCCTCCCCTCTTGTTTTGTTACATTCGTTATATCTCCCTCGTCTATTTAAGTAGCCTAACTTAATTGAATTTATATCCTGTAGGCTTGGAAAGTGCATCTGTCTTATTGATCTGTCCACCCTTTAAAAGGTTGATGGTTGGTTTCCGGAACCTGCTGAAACAATGCAATTAGGAATTCTCCTCGTATTATTGTTTCTTTTGTCATTTTCATTTATTTATTTATCAAGTTTTTATCTCTCTTCTGTTAGCTGTCATCCTACATTGCATTATCGATCTTTGCGTTTTTGTCGCTGTGAACCTTCCAGAGTGGCCCTTTGCAGCCAGCTTGCGATCGATCTAATTTTGGCCGCTTCAATTTATATTGAATAGAGGGGAATTTGCCTGGAGTAAAACGTTGTGTTTTTTCTCTCTCTCTCTCTCTCTCTCCATGACATCTTAAAACCTTGCTTTTTCAGGAGGCATTTGGCGACCTTCAATTTAATTTAATTTTTTTGACACCTCTTGCCGATGATTTTTACTTATTATTGTTATTTTGTTTTCTCCTCTTCTTTTAATTTTTTCCCCTCGATTCTTTGCTGATGTTGCACTGTGTCCTATTCGGTTCTCTCAACCCATATTGTTAACCGCCCGGAGTTCCCTGGGGAGATGGGCGGTATAAAAATAAATTAAATAAATAAATCTGGCAGGATTCGTGCTGGGCGGTGCCTTCGGCGTCTTCACGGCCGGCATCGACACGAACGTGGGCTTCGACCCGAAGGATCCGTACCGCACGCCGACGGCCAGGGAGGTCTTGAAAGACATGGGCCAGCGAGGAATGTCCTACGCCAAGAATTTCGCCATCGTGGGCGCCATGTTCTCCTGTACGGAATGCCTGGTGGAGTCGGTGAGCTGTTTCTCCCCTTGGATCGGTTGGCCTCTTTTTATTCGTTTCCTGTTTCTGAAAAAATAATGAAAAAGGACGACGGGAGAGGACGGATTCTCGCGTGATTCTGTCCCTTCTCAGTGGCCGCCACTGCCTGGAGTCCCACTTATCGGCCAAAAGGATCTCCGATGTATACATGGCAAAACAAAAGTCAGCAGTGTGCCATTAATTTACTTATTTACTACCTGCCCTGTTGCAGATTTATCCGTGAGGCTCCTGAACCAAGTCCAGCCATCAGAATAGGATACCCAATAGAACCTATCATTATTCCCAGCTTGAAATGCTTAAGTGTGTGAATAAGAAAACAGCAGGGAACCCCCCCCCCAATTGTACAGCAGCCAATTCACTTATTTGAAAATACTAAACGGAAAAAAAAAGCCCATAAATGCATATCTGTATGTATTTCAAGGGTCTGTCTACCAAAGCTGGTCGCTAGAGAGAGCATCAGGCTATGCAGCGTATGGTGTTCAGGACACCCACGTTTTTCAGCATCCGCAGAGGGTGTGTGTGCTTGATACCGATGCCCGGTGGATACCGTGGTCCTACCGTACCGTTTTTGGAATAGATGCTGCATGCAGAGCCCATGTGCTTGCAATGAGGGTGTATTTCTCCCTTCCGTAGTACCGAGGCAAGTCTGACTGGAAGAACAGCGTCATGAGTGGGTGCATTACCGGAGGAGCCATTGGCTTCAGGGGTGAGTAGGCTTTTATGGTGACTCGGCGGGTTAAATTTTAAAAATTGCACCCTTGAAGCAAAATCAAAGCTTTTCACACTCCTGTCCTACACATTCCCCTTGCATTGAATTTGGCCGTGGCACGGTGCCCTCTTTCTCACCATTGGCCCCCCTTTTCCATCTTGATGCCCACTCCCCAGCTCGGTGGCTGCTTAGAAAGGCAAGCACATCCCTGATAACCAGGAGGACGATACGTCTGTGAAGATTCTCAGTCATCCAGGTTCGTTTAACTGGGAGTTGAGTCATGGCTACTGGACTTCTTTTTTTGAGAGACAGAAATGTTTCGCTGTTCATCCAAACAGCTTCATCGGTCTGAATACAGCTAGTGCAAGAGACCTTCTTATAGTCAGCTTGACGATGCGTTGAACTGGCCAAAGGGTCTTGTTTTTAACCTAAGGCACCGTTTAGTGGAAAAGCAGGATTTGAAGATCAGCCGTCTGGTTTTCCTATTCCCGCATTCTTGTTTTATGCTGGCCAGGAGATTCTAGCAGTTGGTATTCGAGAAGCAACTTTTCCATGGTTCTGTGTGGCTAGAAGCCTCCAGGGCTGCATCACACTCAGGCTGGAGAAGGGTCGTTCTCATCAGCTGGGAGGCACGGCCTTCTAGTTTAGCAAAACCAGCCTGAAGTTCTTTTAGAAACTGGTTTGGGGCCACGAGGGACGCCAGCTGCCTAAAAACCTCAGATCACCTAAAAACCTCTGCGCTGCTAATCTCTCTTAAGAGCATTATTAAGCTGTCCTCCAAACAGCTTCCGGCTAAGCTCGTTAAGACAGCCCTGATTGGTTTAAATGTCTTTAGGAGGAAAGGCAGCTGTCGCTTCCCGCTCGTGCCCCTCGCTTTCCATCACCAAGTGATGCTTCCTCCAAATCTTCAAAGCGTGCCCTCTTAGAGGGGGCATGAGCCACTCAGGGGCCACGGGTGAATCCCCGAGGACTGAAAATCTCTGGAGCAGAGCGTGTGGGTGATCTTTGCTTTGTGGGACAACTGTCCAGACTGAGCCCAGGGCCTGATTGCTTTCTCCTCTTCCCTTGCAGCCGGACTCAAAGCAGGCACCCTTGGCTGCGGAGGCTTTGCGGCTTTCTCCGCAGTGATCGATTATTATTTACGGTAGTCGCGGCCGGAGCTGACCAAGGAGGACTTTTTGGCTGGACAGGCTGCAGAACAAAAGGGACCTCCGTGATTTCTTTCCCTGGGCTACTAACTCTTTGGGAGATGGAAGTGGTTTGGGGCGATCCGTTGTGGAAGACAGACACACGCAGCCAGGACCGCCGGCAAGTCCCCGAACTCAGGCCCTGTCCAAGCCGAGCGCCGCGGCAGATCCTCCCGACTCCAGCTACGCGTGTGTTTGCAGCGGGGACCGCGGCCGCTGTGAACCAGGCGCAAGGACTCAGTGTTGCAGGGGGCCGTTTGGAATACGCGTGGAATGGGAAGAATTAAGAGGTGGCTCCCGTCAGCCTCTCACGAGACGTTGATGCCAATAAAGCAAGAGCTGCTGCTCAAAGGCAGGGTGCAAGTATTTTCACGGTTCGTTGTTTGGGGGCAAATTCCAGAGGCAGGCCGCCTGGAGGTGGAGACCACACACCCCGTGTGGGGTCCCCGAGGGGCAGTTTGGGCAGGTAACACTTGGCCGTTAAAACGGGCGATGACGAGTAAAGCAGAGGCGCTGCTGAGGCCCCGCCGGTGTCCCCTCAAAGGTCAGCCAACATAATACAGAAGGGATTTCAGGGAAGACAGAACCACATGAGGGACGGCCCTGCACCTCTAGTGGTTTTGGACTATACTTCCCATTATCCCTTGCCATCGGTGATGGGGATCCACAAAGCCGGAGGCTTGCTTTTCCATCCAGACATCCCAGGTGGGCTCTTTTCCAATAATCTGCTACTCCTGGGTCTTTCCCCCCCCAAAAGGGCATGTGTTGAAACTGGAACCTTTGGCAGGCAAAATGGGGGGGGGGGAGTGGACCGTCCTCACTTCTAGGGCCAACAGGGAAGGGGGGGGCTGTGCCCCCTTGCTCTTCCTTTCCCTCTTGTGCTTTTAAGCCATCGACAGGCTTAACTCACCAACCGGCCGCTACTTCACGCAAGCTCGCTCGCTCGCTCGGCGGCAGGGGGGGGTCACCCTGCAGGAGAACAAAAGCACCCCAGGCATCCTTGCGGCAGTCCCCATGGCAACGGCACCCGTTGCCTAGGAGAATCATTGTCACTTCCAAGTTGAAAAATTAAGGTTTCACACCATGTACCCCTTCCTTCCTATTCTTGGCCCAGGTTGGGGGGGGGTGTGCCCGCGTGCACGAGGCGGGTTAAGTGTTTTGTTGAATTGTAACGCCAACGAAGGACCCCATGCGCCCCTCGCCGACTTTTGCTCGCCCCACGGCATGGGCCCAACGTTTTTTTTTTAAATCAGTTTCCGCCACTGCCCTATCTAGGCCCTTCCCTCCGAAGGCTGGGCAGTCCAAGCGGCTGTGATCTCTACGACCGCAGACGCAGGAAAGGACGTGATGTCCCTTCAAACTGAGCACTGGACCTGGAGGGTGGCTGTGCTTAAATGAAGGAGGGGGCCCCCCTCTGCAGGGACCCGACCGTTAACACCCACCTCTTCTTCTGGACGCCAGCCTTTGGGCCTCCGCTCATGCCCGCTCCTTCGAACCATCTCGTGACCTTCTGATCTGGACGTGAAAGAGGAAACTCTTGAAATGGTTTCTGCAAATGTTTTTTGGGCTTTGCATTTTATTAACCTTTTTTTTTTTTGAAAGATCTCTTCGTGTGGCGTAACATCCAGTTGAAAATCTGTCATCTACAGGGAGAAAAACCTGCAATGGAACAATATATATATATATATATATATATATATATATATATATATATATATATATATATATATATATATATATATCCTTTAAACAAGTCCAAGTTCAACCCATGGTTTCTAATCCACCTGTAGCTCCACTATAAGAATAAAATAAAAGTAGAAAGAGCAAGTGCAATTCCTGGCAGAAAGGGGTAGGGGAAAGCAGGCAGTGTTGTCCCGGTCCGGGTGTTCAGAACCCGGTGGTGGACTCAACAGCGACAACTCCCCCTTCCCGGTCTTGGAACAGCCTTCCACACACACACACACACACACCTTTTCCCCTGCCAGGCAGACGAGGGTTCGGAGTGCCTTAAATTGACAGAGCTGGAAGGTTGACGTTCCTCTCTGCTGGGGTGGTCTGGCCTGCTCCTTTCAACGGGCAGAGAACCCACCGCCTCCTCCCCAAACTTCCCTGGCCCAAAGGGACCCACCCACCCCCACCCCCCAAGAGGCTGCAGGGGGGGGGATCCTGTGGCAACCTATCTCTTCAAGAAAGCCAGGCAATTGGGGGGGGGGGGCTGCCCAGCTGGGCCTGCCCTAGCGCGGAGCTGCTCTTGCCACTGGGAGGGAGGATGTGTGTGTGTGTGTGTGTGGATGTGCTGGTTCTCAACACACACAGCTCCACAGGCTGCTGGTAGAGACCGACCCCTGTCCCTGGTACACCTGAGCCTTCCTAGTCAAACCCTGTAAAAGCAGTGCTGGTGGAGACCTAGAGAAGCTTTTCCCCCCCAAAAATCAAGCCATCATCATGGGGCAGTCGGGGAGGTGAGCAAGACCCATTGCTGCCATGGCTGGAGAGGACGGCACGCAAGGGGCTTTAGGCAGAAGTCATCTTTTGGGGGTGGTGGTGGTGGGGGGTTTGGGGTCAGCCTCCCCCCACCCCCACCCCCCACCCCCGGCCTCCAAGCACACCTCATGCGTGCCATTTGCGGGGCTTCCCATTGCCGTCGTATCTGCCCTGTTGCAAAAAGATTAAGACTGAACTGGTTAGAAGTGAAACATTAAATAAATGGGAAGGCATGACAGAACTGCCGGGGAGCATTCCCCATCTCTCTCTCTCTCTCTCTCTCTCTCTCTCTCTCTCTCTCTCACACACACACACACACACACACACACACACACACACACACACAAAAATATAACCAGCCACATCTAGGACTAAGCAAACACATTTGCCGTCATCCAAGTACCTTGGAATTCTGACAGTATAAAGCAGAAGGGAGTGCGGGGCAGGGGGGGTGCTGGGCCCCCTCCTCCCCAATATGTACAGCTACAAAGCCAATGGGACAGACGGGGTGGGGGGGGGCTGCCCAGGGGAATCGCCCTAAAGAATCCAAGAGACGCAATTTTTTTTTTTACAAACAAACAGCCCGAAGCCCTTCGCTTTCAGTCTGGTTTTTTCCCTGGGGGCTTTGGAGATGCAGGACCCGAGTTCAGCTGTGGGATCCACCCTCTCTGCACTGCCCGATGAGGCAAAAAAGAGGAATTTCAGGGAGAAAAGCAGGCGGGAGAGACCCCACCTACCCGTCCCCGTGGCCTGAGCGGCCGAAGCAAGAACGTCCAAGCAGGCCACGGACATGCAGGCCACAAGTGCGAGGGAACTGGCGTCGTCGCAGGCTGGCAGGGCAGGAGGGACTCAGAAAGTGGCAACGTCCGGGAAACAAGCGCCAGGGCCAAGGTCCTGTCATTCCTGGTCCTCTCCTCTGTGCCTTGCTTCCTTTTTCTGTTCCCCAGTCCACAAATGTGGAAGCAGCTCCCAAACGCAACAAAAAACGAGAGAGACCATTAGGAAGGACGGGGATGACGGCACAGAGGGGGAAAAACGGGAGTGCTGGATCGACAGACGGTTGTAGAAAATTGTCCCGCGGGTGCCAGGGGTGCACGTATGTGTGCGTGTCCAGGCACTGGTCTGGGTCCTTTTGTCGGGCTCAACGTCCTAGGTTTGAGTCCGTACTTGCAGGCTTCTGCTTCGGAAACACACGGACGCCGCTCGGGCCGTGGCGCGCCGGGGGAGCTACACGTCCGTGGAGAAGTAGAGCGTGTTGCACTTGAGCTCGGCGAAAGAGATGGGCGCGTGTTGCAGGTAGTAGAGGAGCACCTGGACCTGGGAGGAGCCACCGAGAAAGGCCGTCAACGCCGGGAACCCCCCAAAAGGACAGGCTCATCTCTCGGGGACAGCCGTCAGTGGGACAAAGCCCGAGCCTTAAAAGCATGTTATGCAGCTCTCTCTCGCGCTCTCCGCCAACCATCCCCTCAAAAACTGCCCCCCTCGACCCTCGAGTGAATTTGGAGGAGTGGGGAGTGAGAGGGCTGGTTCGGAAGCAGGCTCTGGAGGGGTTGGGTTCCAGGTGTACTGGCTCATCTCAGGGATCTGTGTTCGGACGAGCAAGCCCGCTTGGTTCCTGCAAGTCTGTCAGAGAAAGTGGCTGCCGCACAGCACTGACAGGCCAGCGCCTGTGCCACCCCAGCAGTGTCTGGACACTGCGAAAAGCCCTACGTTGCATCAGTGCCCACCCTCTCCCTATACATGGTCAGTGCTCCCATCTGATGGAGCTGGGAGGAGGGCCGCGAGGGCCGCCTTCTCCCCCAGCCCGCTGGCCGCCCCTACCTGCGCCATGACGTCGTGGGACCAGATGTCGGAGACCGAGCTGAGGTGCCCTTTGCTCTCCACCTCGGAAGGCCGCAGCAGCGTCGGGCCGAAGACGGTGGCCAGGTTGTGCAGAGACATCTTGTTCACCGGCTCTTTCTCGGCGACCCTGCGGGACAGAAGAGAGGGGACCCTTGCAAAACCGCTCTGGCGTGTTCGCTCTGCGTTGGAAGCCAGGGGGCGACGCTAATGAGGAGAAGGCACACGCGTTCCCGTTCCTGCCCCGTCCGCGTTTGGGGCCACACCAGAAAGCTACGCTGGGCCAGCCCTTGTCGACCTCAATATCCTCCACGTGGCATCATCCTTCCCCCTCCCCGTCTCTGCGCCCACTTGGCTCCGTGAACCCTCCCAGGCTCCCTCTGGCAGAGCCCTCCCCAAAGGAAACAGCCCCAGGGCCCGTGCTGGGTGGCCGTTGCCTCGAATCCCCCCCCCCAATCCCAAGCTTGCCATGTTAGGAGACGGCTGGGCTCCGGCCCCCTCCCCTCCCGCCAGGCGAGGAGTCCCGTCCAGCCAAACAGATGTGGGAACGGGATGTGCCCTCGGCTGCTTCCCAGAGGAAGGAGCCAGATGGATTTTCCTTCAGGCGCAGCAGTGTGCCTTCCCAACACCCACCCTCTCTCCGATCTGGTGCCGTCACGCTTTTTTAAATTTATTTTTTCCAGCTCAGTCCTTCACACACATACACCCTGCCAGGGGGGAAAGCGGGAGGGAAGAAGGAACAGGCCAGCAGCACAAGATTCCGGGGCCCCGGTTCCAAAATTCCCCTCGGTGGGGCTGCAGCCAGATCGACGCGTTGCCAAGACGCAAGCTCTTTTGCTGTGTCTTCAAGGGTTGACCGTGACCCCAGCCATGGCAGCTGCTACCGAGCGCCTCCTGTAACCCCTCCGTCTCCCTTCCACCCTTTCAACAGGACCCACCTCTTCCCAGGAGAGGCGGCGGGGGGGGGGGCATCCTTCACATTACTCTGCTCCTCAAAGTGGCCCCAGGGTTTGGCGTTGAGGGTCGGACGCTCCCTAACAAAATGCTCCCCCCCCCAAAAAAAGGCTAGCCATCTTGTCAAGAAAGGCAGCTTAAGAAGAGCAGGGCCTCTCTCTGGATCACTTGCTTCGAACTCCTCTCCCGTAGACTCCGCGGCTTGAATGGCACACCTCCACCGGTGGAAACACCTGGCCGAGCCTTTGAGGAGGAGGGGGGGCTTTTGCTCCCCACTTCGACATGCATGCAAAGTAGACCCCATTCCAGGCTTCTGTTCTGTTCCCAAGGATCCAACACAGATGACGTCTGCTTTTGTTTTTTTTAAAAAACGCTTGGGAACAGGGAGATTCCCGCCTTCTTTGGCAACGTGACGGCGGTCCCTTCCGGGCAGAGTCCGACCTGGCACTTTGCTTCATTCCGTTCCCGATATCTGCACAAGCGTCCTTGCATTTAGGCCTTTGAGATTCTCTTCCGAGCAGCACTTCTAATCTTGCAGAATCTGTGCTTTTGGTGGTGGTTGTTGTTTTTTTAAAAAAAACCTTCTGGATTAAAGATTGTTTTCTAAAGGGCCGAATGAAATAAATTCAGGACCTGCCGAGGGCAAGCCCTGTAGGCTGCCTGCCGTAGCTGAAGAGAAACCCCTGGGTCAACACCGAGCTGCCCCCCCCTTTTCTCTAAGGGGGGAGACTTACCGTTTCAAGTGTTCTAGCAGAAAGAGGAAGGTGATGAGGTTGGGGTCCGGGAGGGAGCGTAGAAGGTGCATCATGCAGTTCTCCTTGGCCGAAGGGTCAGCGAGGGCTGGGGGGGGAAGAGGTGGAGAAAGTCACCAAACCCAAACTCCCCTGAGGCCTCTCACTCATGAACCCACGATCCCCAAAACACAGACTCAGCAGTCCCGTCTGTCCTTGGGCTGACGTCAGCCCCAGAGATCTCTAGCTGGCCTTGAGGCTGTTGCCTGTGTTTCTCCCCACCCCACCCCCACTGGTCTACCTCAAAGGGCTGGCCTTCTCTAGGGTCAGACTCATTCCCTGTCGAGGTGGGGAGGCCTTCGCCAAGTTAAGGCCTGTACCGTATCTTGGGCATTGGCTGGCTGCATCCTACATCTGCCCACTATCAGAAGTCATTTGGGTGGCTCGCAGAAACACACACACACACACACACACACACACACACACACACACACACACAAGCACAGATCAGGTGACCGACGCCATCTTTGCAGAAGGCGGTTGTGCAGACGCCCGCGGGCTCGCTTACCGATGCCCTCCATGAAGGTCGGGTAAAGCCGGTCGGTGAGGAGGGGCTCGGGCAGCTCCCGGAAGTAGAGCTTCAGGGTCCCAGCAATGGCGTTGATATCCATGTCACTCAGCATCATCAGGATGTCTTTGCTGTCTAAGGAAGGGGCGGGGGGGGGACGACACACGTCCAGTTTTGAAATCAAAACCGCCCAAGGCCTGCTGTTGGAAGGTTCGCTGCACCCCGCAGGGAGCCCTGGAGAGCCCCCGGCCTTGCTTGTTGGACCTCGGAGTCCATGAGACGAGGCGACAGCTCCGCTGGCTAACTTGGTTTCGAAGGGGCGGGCAGGCGGAGATACTCACTGGAGTCGAAGGCGGCTTTCAGGGCCTGGATGTCGGTGGCCACCCCGGAGATCCGGTAGATGCCCACTTCGTCGATGCCCCGCTTCTCCACCTCCTCCACGCACTGGCGCACGATGTAGGGCACCTTGGAGCGCTCGCGTCTGGGCAGGAAAAGGAAAAGAAGAGAGAGAGAAAGAAAGAGGTGAATAGGGGGGTTGATGATGATACTAATAACCGGTGGAAGACACGGGGAGCTCTGTTCAATCAGTCTTGATAGAGCGACTGCCCTGTTTGACCCCGGAAGCACTCACACCCAAGGGCTGGCGCTCAGGCAAAGAAGCCCTGTCCTGTTTTCAGAACCCAAAGAGGCAGAGAGATGCATCCGTGTCTTTGAGCGGAATCCTCTCCCAGCTTTTGCGTGACCAGCAGAGTCTGTTCGGAGTGCCAGTTCAAAGGGGTCGCTGCCCTCTCTAAAACCACAAATCACCTCAAGGAGGCTCTTCTGTATGCGCAAGTCGGATATGGGGCTCTACATCGGCCAAGTCTGTCCCCCCCCCAAAGAGTCAGCGGATCTTCTTTTCACCTTAGAATTACAGAGTTTTTTTGGGGGGGGGGGGGTGTCGCGAGGATAGCCACAACTTGAGCACCGAACGGTGGCCCGCCCACCCACCCCGATGACGGCTTACTTGGTGACGACGCTGATTTTAACGCCAAAGACTCCCGTCTGCTTTTTGGAGGGCGTCCTTTTCAGGCTCAGGTCCCGGCTGGTGAACTTCATCGAGAACTCCACTTTGATCTGAAAGGAGAGGTGACACAAGCCGGAGTCACGCGCCGTCGTGACGTGGCGACCGTGGTGGAGCCCAGCAAAAAGAGGGTCCATGCAGGCAAGGGGAAGGATCAGAGGCGAGCCAAGCGGCAGCGCGAGGGCCGGGGTGGCAGCCCGCCCGCTTCCCTGCTTACCCCGTTCATCTCAATGACTTCTTCTTGCCAGTTCTTGGTCGGTACCGTTTGGGGGTCCAGCTGCAAAGAACGGGAGAGGAGACCATGAGGGCCGTGGCTTTCCAGGTCTAGCTCTTAAAAAGGGAAGTTTCTAGTCCCTATGATTGAAATCAGATGACGTGCGGGCCGCAAGAGCAAACTTCTCAGAAGGCAGAGGTGGGGGAATAAATTCGGCAGGGTTGAAAAGGAAGGACACTCGCACCAGAGAGAATCCCTTTGAATCTAGTGGGGTAAAATCCTGCATTCCTAAGGGAAAATATGTAAAACTCGATGCTGTCTTGAAGCGACACAGGAAACGCACAGAAGTTGGTGCAGTCGAGAGTAAGCAAATGGGATTGTGTCAGTTAGAGGAGTCCTAATAATTCAGCCGCCGCCAAGGCTCTCTGGGGGACCCGAACGAGCGTGAAGACCCAGGAAGGATCGGAGCAGATCTGGGCTGCGGAAATCGTCCCGCTCAGGACCCTCTCTTGCGCCTCTCCCCCTTCCGTCACAGCCAGGAGACAGCTGGGTTTCCTCTCCCAAGCAGGTGCTGTCCTTACGGCCAGGGCAAGCGGGGCCCCAAAAGGAGGAGAAAAGAACAGTACGAAACAAAGAAATGCTCCCAGGAATCGGGGTTATTTTTGGAGGCGGCGTTCTAAAAGGAAAGGCGGGCAAGGCCACAGCTTCCACACGGCCCCAGAGCCCCTCGACTGCCTCCTGGGAAAGCGGGCTGAGCGGTTTCCGGAAAGCTGGTTTTTCCCTCGAGGCTCCCAGGAACAGGAGGAGCCTTGAAGGGAGCAGGGAACCTGCACGAGACCAGCCTGTCTTCTCTCGGTGAGCTGAGCAGCTCTGGGCCATCGAAAAAGGTGGTCCGCCCCTTGAGAAGCTCCCCGGCAGCAGACCAGAGTGGAAGCAGCGGCTCCATCCCCGAGGACTCCTGAGATCCCCGAGGACCTTAAGCCAACCCCAGGAAATGCAGCGGACCCCCCTCCCCAGCCCCAAATCCCTCGCCAAATTGCCAATTCTCGGGATGGGGCCACGAATGACAAAAAGCAACAGTAAGTGCCTTTAATACAAGGCATCGATTACACGGTGCCTGGAGTCAGCATCTAATCATTGTTGATGACTGGTTCCCATGGTTTCCTTCCCGGCAGAAACGAACAGTGGTGGCCTGTATTCCCCCCCCCCCGGCCCCAATTATGGCAAACCTCCTGATTACCCACATTCTTCACCTCTCCCGTCTCCTCGCCTTCTGAAAGCCTGAAGTCTGTCCTGCTGCTTTCTGTCCACAAGGACAATGTAGAATGGCAATTACGGGGTAAATATTTCGGGGAGAATGCCTCTTGAAGCAGCAGCCCTTGACCACACACACACACACACACACACACACACACATTCAACACAAAACGCCTTCCTCCCCCTGCAGTTATGCAACAACTGGACGAGTTACAAACCTATAACTCTGGACTGGACTCTTCTGCCACCCTGTCGAGGTCGATCTCATAACTGCAGGTTTGGACTACAACTCCCAGAATCCCCCAGCTAGGGCGGCCACTCACCCAGCCCTACAGCTCGCTAGCGGGGTGAAGCAACGGGAGAGGAAACGACCGGCGGGATCAGGCCTGCCGTGTCTCCTGGGGGGCGGAAGTTAAGGTACCCGAAGGCTAATCGAGACTAATTGTTGGCTTCGCAGGGCGGAGGGGAAGGAACGATGGGCTTGCCTCCTCCTGGAGTGGGTGGGTTCCGCGTCCCATCGGCCCCTACTCGCTGCTGGACCAGCGAGGGCTGATGGGAGTTCCAGCCCAAAATATAAGGGGCGGTTGGGGTCCTTTCTGCGTTGAAGCTGCAGCTCCCTTAGGCCACCGATGGGCCGGTGCTAGCCGCGGGGATTCGGGTGTCTCAGGAGGGGCCGCCGACCGATCAGCAGGAGCCCGGGCGGCCCTACGGAAAGCGGGAGAGGAGCACCAGGAGGCCAAACCGCGCTTCCTCTCATCCCCGAGCCCGGGGCCAGCTGCCTCCCCCTTGGAGAGGGCCAAAAGGAGGCCCCGGCCGGCGGCGGCTGCTGCGTTCCAAGCGAGGGACCCTCGTGCCAACTCCCCCCCCCCCGCCACCTGTTGCGCAGGCACCTCTCTAGCATCTGCACAACCCTCTATGCACACAAACACACACCCCCACACACACCCCAATTGTGCTTCAGGAACAACAACCACCACAAGCACGCTCAGAGATTCTGGAAGGTCCCTCCCGAAGAGAGCCAGGAAATCAGAGGTGGCCCTGGGCCACCACAGAGAGCGTGGCTCCCCTGTCGAGCCAACGGGGGCCAGCTCCTGCTCCCCAGATGGTCCCGCAGGGCTCCTCGACGCACGCGGTGGGTTCACGGTTCCTTCCCGATCCCCTCCCGGAGAGGGTTCGGGGGTTGCCTGTGGGGCAGAGCCTTCCCCCAAAGGGTCTTTGGGGGAAGAAGCTTCTCCACTGGGTTTCCCCACAGGGGCCTTCTCTTCCGCCCACGTCCCCTCCACTTCTTGGAAGGAGCGAAAGGGGAATTCCAAAGCCCTCTTTCCCTCTTAGAGGATGGAACGCAAAGCTTTTCCACCCCGAAAACCCCGTCACGCAAAGCTCCGCCCCCCCCCGGAACATGGCGGGAGACCGATCCCCACAGAAGCAAGCGGGCAGCCATCCTGCCCAAAAGCTGCCCCCCCCACAGCCTCTGCCCCACGGACGGCCCTTTTCTAGGCTGGGGACCCTGCCGGGGCCCTTCCGCCTGCAAAGGAGAGCCTCTGCTGCCGAGCGGTGGGCTAAGCGAGGGGCTAGTCCTCATGGCTCAGGCTGGCTTGGAACGGGAGTGTGGGGGAGTTGGGGAGGTCCCAGGCCGGGCGCAATAGGTCCTTGATGCTGTCCCCTGGACCCAACCCCTCAGGCATCCCTTCCCCTCCTCCCTTTTCCCCATTGTCACCTTTAAAAGGACGATGGGGGGGGGGAGAGACAGGGATGCCAGCTCGGGTGTAATTTGCACACACAGCTCGGTCTCACATTCCTTGCGTGTCAGCAGGCACAAGGACGAAGGGCAAAGGAAGGCATGGGTGGGTGGGTGGGTATGTGAACGCATGCAGAGTCTAGTTGGGCCGCAGGTAAAGGAACCGGCCCCAAATCTTTCTCCTCCGTGCAAGCAAACTCTTGTCCAATCATCCCAAACGCAAGTTCTTCATCCCGAGAGCCTTTCTCTCGATGGGTGGAGCAGAATTTGAACTGGGGCCTCGCGGCTACCTGCTCCAGACCCACAGGCCACTTGGCTACGGGAGGGAAGGGGCCTTTGAAGGAGAAAGGCAGGGTAAAAACTAGTTTAAATAAATCAATTTAAATAAAGATCTTGGCCCCAGACTCTGCTTTTTGTTGTCAATGCATTGGAAAGCGTCTCCTCGGAGCATGTGCAGAATGCATCTCCCCTGAAAACACCCAAAACCTTAAAAAGAAAGAATAGGGGCACCCAGAGAGCAGCCAGACTGGCCCACAAATGGGGATCCCACTGGCTTTTTTTTCTTCTTCCCCAAGTCATAGGACCCCCCCCCCATTTCTTCCCAGCTCGCACACGTTGCAAGCGCAACCCACAAACTTTGCAGGCCAACCGATCCGAGCGTGGCCACCACCTCCTGGCCCTTATTTGCCCCTGCCCACTCACAGGTCCCAGCTGCCACTGCGTGCGAAATCTGGGCTCCCCCAGCAAAAATAGCAAGTACCGGAGAAGACTTCAGATCCGCACCAGACTCACAAAGGACGGAGGAGACCCAGTGCTTCCCTCCCTCCGGGTGACGGAGCTGCATTGCCTCCACTCCCCCCCCCTCCGCTGCCCCAAAACCCCAAAGGCTTCCCTAAGGGGTGTGGGGTGGGGGGTGGGGGGTGTCACCTTTTGCCGAAGCAGCTTGCTGCGCACCCGTCCCCACAGCCGGGCGCCGGTGTTGGGGGCCCGCTTGCCTTCTCCGGGGTGGCCTTCCAGGCTGTCCAGGGAGCAGCGGCTGAGCCGGCGGCAGCCGGGCGGCCCCAGAACCTCCGTCGTCATGGCCATGAACGGGCGGCCGAGGGAGGGACGGGGGGGGGGGTGGCCAGAGGGCGGGGGGGGCGCGACGGCTCAGGGGGCCGAGGAGTCCCAGAGCAGACCCCACTCCTCCTCCTCCTCCTCCTCCTCCTCCTCCTCCTCCTGGCGGGAAGGAGCAGCGCTGGGGCCACCGATGCTGCTGCTGCTGCTGCTGCTGCTTTTCCAGCTCAGCATCCTCCGGGGATGATGAGGGATGATGAGCGCAGGCGGAGGGAGGGACGGTGCGCCCTCCTTCCCTTCCCCAACCCCCACCCCACCCCGCCTGCCTCTCGGATCCCAGGTTAACCCTTCCCTCGCCACCTCCGTCAAAACCCAGAGGGCAACACCCTTCTCCCACGGACAGCCCGTCAGGCAGGCACTGGGGACGTACAGCCTGTGCCCGACTCTGCCCCCCCACCCACCCCCAGGGGGGTTTGAGGGGCTGCCTGGCTGTCTGTCTGTCTTCTCCCAGCGGCTGGCCAGACGTCTTCTGCCTGGTAAGTTTCTCTCATCGAGCATAACCCAGGGACGGGGGGGGGGACGACTACAGATCCCAGAATCCCCAGCCGCAAACACCGCCACCTTAATGCCAGCGTTCTACCCGAGCTTAAACGAAGGCAGCAGCCGGGAAGAGCGGCGCAGAAGGCAGCTTCTGATTCAATCATGTCTTTGACAGGGACAAACGCTTTGCCCTCCCAACAAGGATCGGCTGTAGAGGCTCGGGACGGTGCAAGCCAGAGGCTCTGCACGTGCTCAGAGGCACTCTTCCCCCCCACACACACACACCTCGCACGACCCATGCACTGAAAAGAGGTTCTATCGATCGGTGGAATTTGCACCCTACCAGGGAGCCCAGTGCAAACCACGCATTTGCATGGCTGGCCTTTGTAACGATTAGATCCAAGGGGAAAGGCGGAGGGGGGGGGGGCGAGGAGAGGAGGCCAGCCTCCCATCCACAGAGAGGCCACCCCCCCCCGGGGGCTTTGTCCTGTCGATAGATTTGAAAACCAGGCTTTGGTGGAAGTGAAGCGGCGCTTCTGTTGGCCCTCCACATTCCCTCCTAAATGAGAAGCAAACGGCTGCGACCCACAGGCGGCTGATCTGCTCGGCTCCCCCACTTCTGACCCCCCTACCGTTAGACAGGGCAAGGGGGCTACCATGGGCCACACTTTCGGAGCATCTTTCTGTCTGCTCCCACCACCACCCACCACCAGTTACACCACCTTCCTTCACTCCAGAGCCCTTTAAAACCCTTGAATGTGCTTCAATGTTTACTTGTAATTGGCCCCGTGTTCTGAAGATAATTGTTTTCTGCTGTCAAACAATGTGGCGTGCTCTCTAAAATGAACTCGTAATCACGTCAGCTCGTTTTTGTTATTATATAAGCAACCTTTCGGGAGCGCTGGCCTCCGCGTGCTGTCACGCAGCGGAAAGAAGTAAACCTTCGGGAGGACTGAACACTTATCCCACCTTGGGTTGTTTTGTTTTCAAGAGAAAGGCGCGAGAAAGGTGTTTTAAATAAACAATAAATAAATGGATCAGAGATGGACCCAGCCTATGGGGAGGGCACCTAAAGGCAAAACCAGATGAGTCGAGCAGTTGATTAGGAAAGATCGGCGTTTAGGAATTCAGCACAGCGGCCCAGTCGCCAGGAACCCCCTGCAAATGCAGCACCACCTGAACCACGTAACTGTCCTACCGATAGTATTCTCCATGAGGGGACAGGTCTTTTGTAAAGCCAGTGGCTCTTAATTGCACCATCTCAACCCAAGCCACCGCACAACGCTTTGCCTCACAACGGCGACATTTTGCTGATGGGAAAAGCCCCCCAAAGCAGCAACCGAGAGGGTGGCAGCTCAGCTCAGAGGGAAGGTGGAAGACAGGAGGGAGACGGGCCGTCCTCCATTCCATCCCCCGTCCCCCTGTCCCCCCATCGGAAGCCTGAGAGACCCACGGGCTCTGCTCCAGAGCCCTCGCCAAGGGCCATATGGGGCTGGAAGCAAACCAACAAGAAAAACCTGGGCAGAACTCCAGCCGGCTAGACAGGAACGAAAAGACGCCCACCAGGAGTCTCTCGGGTGCCACCGTGTCGGAAACTGGCGGCCCACAGGAGGCAGACAGGCTGGATGGTCCCAGATTGGCACCCGAAGCAAGATCAGGAACCCAGTTCTAACAACACGGGAGTTCTCCGGGGAGCGGAAGTGGGGAGATCCCAGAGGAAGAGGGTTCCGGAGAGGAGGAGATCCGATACCCAGCTTTTAAGCTCTAAGGTGAGTTTGGTTTTAAAAGGAAAGCAAGGTTCTAGACCTCAGTCTTTTGAAAACACTGCCTAGTGCTACAAAAGGCTAGATTCCTTCCTGGGAGGAAGACGTCCATCATAGTATCTTCAAGTGAGTCGCAGACGGCACTGCTGAGCTTCGGAGGGCCAGGCGCCATGGCTTCCCCCCACCCCAAACATCAGGCCCAGAAACCCCCCAGGCAACGCAGCCAGTGGCCTGTCTTATAAAGGGAGATTCTGTGAGCAAGCACATCGGGTCTGGGATCTTAACCACCCTCTTCCCTGACGTGCTAGCTTTCTACTGGCAGGGAACTGCAGAACGGAGATTCCTCTCTTAGGAGAAGCGGTGCCAAAATAATCTCTTCAACAATTTGGTAGGGCGTGGCTCAGTTACAAAAGCTCTCCTTCCCTCCTGTACGGATTTCTCTCCTCTTTCGGCCGGACTTCTTACCTGCACTTGCCCCTTGCCCACGATCCTGTCCACGATTTCGTTGTTGTCCTTGTTCATCTTGGTCTTGTCGTAGCACTTTTCGTAGCAGAGAATACGCAGCGTCTGGGAGCCTTCCAGCTCAATCTCAAATTCCTGCAAGGTCGGAGGGTGGTTAACGAGAAGATAAGAGATGGAGGAAGGCAGACAGGCAGAATGGACTTTAGAGTCTCTGACGGGGGGGGCGTCTAACATGTGGAACTCCCTGCCACATGAAATAGCTCTTTCGGGCCTCATTTGAAAAGTCCCTCTTTCTTGAAAACGGTTGGCGCCTCTGTGGATAGTCTGGCCTTCCAGCCAATTAACACCCACACCCACACACACCCACACACCCACAAACACACACACACACACACACACACACACACACACACACACACACACACACACACACACACACACAGAGGCTTGCATACCTCATTCCATTGTGGCTCAGTCGTGTCCCGGAACACCCGTGTCTTGGCTTTGCTGACAAAGTACCCGAACGAGTCCACCTCTAACGTGCAGTACAAGTCTGGGAAGGAAGAGAGAAAGCGCACACGAGTCCTTGAAGGGTGGCCCTGCTCCTCACAACGGGTGTGTGTGTGTGTGTGTGTGTGTCCCACTAGCCTCTTCTTCCCTGACCCCCCACTGGGGAAAAAGGAGGAGGAGGAGGAGGGGATTCCGTTCCAATAAGGATGGAACGCCCTCCATGTATCTCCGTGCAGGCATGAGAGCATGACGCTCGTCTCTCGGGTGACAACAAAGACGCTGCGACACAAGAAAGCCTCGTCTCAGGTCACTGTGGGACAGACCAAAAAAGCACTCCAGAGACTGAATGAGTTAATGCACTTAGCTTGTAGACAGAAAGAGTGCTCCCTCCAGTAATAAAAAAAAGGTTGGTATGTCACTGCATATGGATTTTTCTCTACTGGAAGATTCGCACAATGACTGTGAGCAGACATTCCCTTTAGTCTGACCACCCACTTACCGGCAGACTGTTCGAAGCCCGTGGCGGAGTGGACGACCACATGCAAAAAGCCGTACATGCCCGGCGACTCATCATCTGCGGAGGAAAACAGAAAACGGGAAGAAAGGCTCATAAATGATCTCTTGATGGCCAGAACCTTGTCGGATTACGTCCGAGATCATCGGCCACGATCGGCCACGACAAGTCACACAAACACCGGTCTAAGGTTCCGGCCCTTTGCGGGCCTTATTTCCGTCATGGCAGCACTCGTTAAAAAGCAAGGTTGCCAAAAAGATAAAGGGGAAAGGGTTCAAGCTGCAAAGATCACCCTTCAGACGGGATCGCGTCATAGGGCCGTAAACGGACGACAAAGCTCGTTTCAGTTTGGACATCAGTTGCTGGAACTCCTTGTGGGGGTTGAGGGGACAAGGGCGACACACGACGACAGGGCCAGACGTGACCTCTCCAAGAAACCAGACCCTCCGAGTGACAAAACAGGGACCTAAAAACCACCACCCTATAACACGAAGGGAATGCGCTAAAACCCATCCGGTGGGGAGGCTCTTCTGTGCCTGCGTGCTGCCACCTAGTGGCTCCAAGAGTCAGGGTCCCTGGCATGGCCGGTGCCCCTTAAGAAGAGCCCTGGTGGATCAGGCCCAGGGCGCCTCCAGGAGTCCAGCTCCCTGCCTCTCCCAGTGCCCCCCTCATAAGAACCTAAGAAGAGCCCTCATGCTGGATCAGGCCAAGGGCCCATCTAGTCCAGCTTCCTGGATCTCACAGTGGCCCCACCAAATGCCTCTGGGAGCGCACGAGACTAGATCTCTGTCTCTTCAAACCACTCCCTCCTGCCTCTGGCCCTCAAAGTACCCCAGTTTTAAGCCTGGAGATGACCCATCTCCATCATGGTTTGTCACCTGGAATGGACTTTTCCTCCAGGAATCTGTCCCATCCCCTTTGGAAGGCATCCAGGCCAGATGCCATCACCACCTCCTATGGCAGGGAGTTCCGCAGACTAACAACGGGCTGGGTGAAAAAAATATTTTCTTTTGTCTGTTCTTACTCTCCCAGCCCTCAATTTGAGTGGATGTCCCCTAGTTCTGGTAGTTCTGGTCCCTCTGGGAGCCCAGGAGATAACCAGGAACCCCTGTCCCCCGATATGCCACTCCCCGGCGCCTGGCGCTTGGAGGGACCCTCCTCCTAAGCCTAGAGGGAACACGTCTCCCCACCATGGCTTGTCCCCATCGGGAAAGAAAAGGCGATGTCCCGGCCAGAGCCGGACACCTTGGGGTCCCCTCCGGGCTAGGGCCGCCAGCTCGGATGGGCAGCCGAGATCAAGATCGCTCAGCGGTTTTAGGTCTCCGGCTGCAAAGCCCAGAAGGCTGGAAATCCAATTTCCCGTTGAGAGCCGGGCGCAGAGCAGCAGCTGGAAAGGGAGAGGGACCCCCCTCCCCGCCAGGAAAAGCGGGGTGAAGGGGCGGCTCACCGTCTTTATTGCTGGTGACGGGGATGTTATGGACCGTGCGTAACTTGAAACAGGAACCCGTCAGCACCTGCAGCTCCACGGAGCTCAGCACGAAGGTCTGGAGATCTGTCCCACAAAAAAGCAAAAAAAGGAAAAAAAGAAAAAAAGGGGGGAGGTCAGGTTAAAACAGGGGGTTTGGTACAAGAAAGTGGAAACAGGGGAGGGGCTGTCCGTGGAGTTGCCCACCCTTGGCTCCGAGGGTCTTCCAGGGTGGACATCAAGGAACAGGGTTATGCTTAGCCAAGGGGAGGGGCATGGGTTCGATTTCAGCTCATTTAGGGGTAAACCTTGAACCCAGTTTCCAAGGTCTTTCCTCTACTCAGGGTGGAAAGAACTTGGGTTTGTTTGTTTCTTTGTTTAAATCCAAGTGGGAGAAACCAGGACGGGGTCATACATCTAGGCTTAGTGTTTAACACCCTTAATAACCCGTTTTTTCCTCACCCCTCTTCTGCAGCTTCTGGATGGCTTCCCTCCACTCGGCCCGCTCGTAGTCAGAGGACAGCAAAAACAGGTAGCTCTGGAAAGAAACACAATGCCTGCTCAGCTGGCGGGGGGGGGGTGAGGGGCTAAGAGGGTGTCTCCACACCTGCTCCCCTGCTCCCTCCACCCTGCAAAAAACCCTGAATGAGAGCAAAGCTGCAGAGGGGGGCTGTTACTCCCATTCCAGAGGGGCTGGAAATCCATGCCGGGTTTTAGTCTCGCCTTTTAACTTAGCTGGTGCATCTCTCTTATCTTTTTCAGCCCCTCAGAAACCTCCTGCAAAACTGCAGAGGAAAACCCGGAGTGGATTCACACGCTCTCCAAAAAAAAAAGAAACCTGGAGTCACTCGCCAACACTGTAAGGGAAGCGGTTCTTATCCCAGGGACACGTGGCTTGCCAGCGGAACTTTGAAGCTGCCCTCGGTGGGAGGCGCAACGTTACAAAACAAAATTATGGAATTCTGGGTGCCGTCCGTTTTCCTCTCAGGAAGGTCACCGAGGATTTGAGCAGGAATGTTTTACTTCCTGTCTTGCAAAAACACGACGGTGATATTTTCATCTGTTATCTCTGGATTTTATAGTTAGCTGGGCAACACTGACGTTCAGCAACACAATTCCCTTCCGTGTTGCGCTGACACATGGGCTGCTCCGGGGTTTTTGGGTGTTTCTTTCTAATATAACATTGGTCTGCTTCTCCCACTTCTGTGGGGCATGCTTACCTCCCAGGCATCGGGGAAGGCAGGGCCTTACCTTTCTCCGCCCCGCCTCCCCCGCTTGGGTCCCTCCAAGAGACACCCCCCCCCTGCCCCAGTCCTCTCCTTACTTTTCCGTTGCGGCTGTGGATCCGGAAAGGGATGGAGGGCGAGTTCAGGAGCAGCCAGAACTCGTTGTCAAACATCTTCTTCTTGAGGCGCTCCACGGCTCGGCTTTGCCCCTTGTTGGCTTTCTGGGGAGGGAAAAGGGGGAAAGCGTTGCAGCCGCTCGGCCTTTCTTCCGCACAATAGGATGGGGACTAAACCGCGGGCGGGGGGGGGAAGCTGTCCAGAGGCACACAATACCCCCCCCCCCGGTCTGGTTGTTATTGCCCCTGAGTTGCTCCTGTGCCAGCGGGCTGTGGTGCCCCTCCAAGCTCTAGCGCCCAAAGGGGCTTCTTATCCTCTTCCCTCCTCTTGCTCCTTCCTTTTGTGCCGTGACTTTAGTTTCCCAGCCAGACGTCTGCTCTTTTGAGATTCGGCAGACGAGAGCAAACGCCCGCTGCCCCAAAAGGACCGTCTTTCCCGTTTATTTGCCATCCTGTTCATTCACCAGAAGACAATTCACTCCTGACCCTGCGTGGCAGCTCCTTCCCTCGCGTCCGTCAAGCGTCCACCAGGCCGAATGGGGGCTTCCGTAAATAAGTTTAGCAGCCCTTTCCTCCTGCACTATCCGTAAATGGATGTCGCTGATGAAACCGGGAGCAACTTTTCATTTTAACCTCTTTACCAGTGACTTTGGATCAGGAGCAGACGTCTGGGCGAAACCCCCCCCCCCCAAGGGTCCCCACGCCAACGCAGTCCAAAATAAATAAATCAATAGACTCTACCTCTTTCTGCACCTCGCTCTTCATGGAGGAGATTTTCATCTTCATGTCTTCCAGGTCGTGGTCCGGCAGGGCGTGGACGTGCGGGCACGTGTCCGATTCTTCCAGCGACGGGAAGACCAGCTCGGCCAGGGGCATGTACCATTTGCACTCGTACTGCTGGTGTTTCCTGCGGCGGCGGGGGGGGGGGGGAGAGCAGCCGTCTCACGGAGGGGGCCACGGCAGGGCCTTGCAACCCGCGAACGCCGCCCCGACAACACTCCGTGAATGGCAAGAGGCTTCGGGCGGCGCCATTTCAAAAAAACAAAGCGGATGCTTTTGATATTTCAATTTCTTTTCATCGATGCACGCCAGATGCAAAAGGCACTGCTTGTCTTAAAGAAAAACAGACCCTCGGGGGGGGGGAGCCAATTCTCCGTTTATTAAATAAATGTGTGTGTGTGTGTGTGTGTGTGTGTGTGTGTGTGTGTGTGTGTGTGTGTGTGTGTGTGTGTGTGCGTGCGCGCGCGCGCGCGTGCGTGTTTAGAAATGGCTGCTACCTCTTTGGAGAGGCACTTGGCGTGTGCATGAATTCTGTGCCTCAGGCAGTTTGAAGACGGCCAGGGTGGGGTCTGGGAATTTCCCCCGTCCCGGGTTCAAGAGACTCAGCTCCCTTGCAGGACGTGCCCTCCAGGGACGCGGAGGAGAACCCGTGGGGGGGGTGTCTGTTAGGAGGGTGCCTACCCTGCACGTCGTCCTTCCCCCCCCCCACCACCACCACCCGTCCCGTTCGGGGCCTTCCCGGGGGCCTCACCCCACTCCCGTTTTCTTCAGCTTGGCGCAAAGGATCATGTCGGTGAAGAGAAAGACGTGGCGGAGTTTGCGGGACCCCTCAGCCACTTCCACCAGGAACCCGTCTTTGACAAGCTGCCGGGTCTGGAGGTCCGAGCATGAGAGAGAGAGAGAGAGAGAGAGGATTTATTTATTTAATTTATTTATGAAGCTTATATACCGCCCGTCTTCCCGAAAGAACTCCGGGCAGTTCACAACAAGCAATGTAAAAAAAAAAACCAGTTAAACTAACACAGAGTTAGCTACATATCAAAACAATAAAAGCAAAGTAGCAGAGTGAGAAGCCAGACCCCCCCCCCCGAAAAAAATAATACTCAGGGATGTCCAAACTGGAGAGGGCAAGGCTCCTTCCAGAGGCCGCCAAAGATCCCTCTCGGGATGGCTTGGCTACCTCCGGTCTCTGCTTTCGGGGCCTCCCTTGCCTGGGTGGCCGCCAGCACCTCGCCCCCCCCCCATCTGTCCCTGCCCCAACCCAGCCGGGCTCTGCTTCGGCCCTGCGTACCTCCCCTTTGGGCGTGGTGACGGCCGTCCGGCGGGGGTCAATGTCCTCATTAATGCTGGACAGGAAGTTCTGGGAAATGCGGAGGGCATCTTGAAGCAGCGGGTAGTCGGGGTGGTCCAAAGGGGTGTGCTTCAAAAGGTCCTGCCGGCCGGAAAGAGAGAGAGAGAGAGAGAGAGAGAGAGAGAGAGAGAGAGAGAGAGAGAGAGAGAGAGAGGGAGGGCCAGTTAAGACCCCACAGCCTGACCCCGAGGCTTACCTCCCCCTTTCCCCTTCTATGCACACTCCTCCCCAAAAAAGTTCTGAAAAGTTCCTCGGGGCAACTGCCACCTGCACCCAAAATCCCCCAGCCGGTGCCGGACGGGGACAATGGGAGATCTAGCCTTAGAAGCGGCGTTTCCAGATTCTGCGCCTCGCACGGGGGAAAGGCTAACTCAGTCACAGATAGGAATCTTCTTTTTTTTTCCCCTAGAGCAAATCAAGGCTCTTTCCAAAGCTCTGAATTATTATTAGATGGGCCTTTTGTCTTTGACCTGATCCAGCATGGCTCTTCTTATGTTCTTATGTCACTTTCGCACGAAGAAAAGACTCTTCGTGCGACGTCTCACCATCACCCGCCCCTCGATCTTGTTCCGACAGGAAAGGTGAGACTCAGTTTTGGCATCAGCAGCGGAAGCTATACCCCTGAGCCACCCTGTAAGAAGACGTGCCGCGCACCCTTGGCAAAAAATAAATAAATAAATAAATAAATAAAACTGCAAATGGAACTCCCAAGTTCCGGTCCCTGCTTGCCAACTCTTTGTGGGAAGAAGTAAAAATGAAGTCACTGCTTGATGACATTTTGTGGCATCCTAAATTTTATCTGCCTTACACGGGCTCCTCCCGAACCTCGGCCGCCACAGAACAGAGAAAAATTGTTGGAAAAACGAAGACGGAGAAACGCAAGGGAGGATATTTCGTCGGCACGGGGAAGAGATGGATTGCGTGACACAAAACCGATTCCTTAAGAGGTTGAAGGGATCACACACGGACGCGCCACCGACGTAGGAACTCCTGCGTTCGCGCTTTCTGGGGTGGGCCGGTTTTCCTACGTCTCGCCAAAAGTCGCGAAACGTGCGTGGCGTCTCCATCGCGTACTTACGTGTAACACGAGAGTGCTGCGGGTCACGCGGTTTATCGGCTTGTACAGCAGCGCTGTTCAGTGGGAAGAGAGAGAAAGAGAGAAGGGAAAACCGATGAGAGGGGAAAAGATCAGGGGTTCGGGGGTAGCTGCTAACCCCCAAATGTCCACAACCCCAGAAACACACAAAAGGGTCAGAAACGTAGAATCCTTCGCAAATAGAGGCACGGGCAGTGATGTAACCCTCATAATAGTTCTGAAAAGCTGCCTAAAATGGTCACTATATATATATATATATATATATATATATATATATATATATATATATATATATATATATATATATATATATATATATATATATATATATATATATATATATATATATATATATATATATATATATATATATATATATATATATATATATATTTAATTCTGAAAATTTGTTTGTAACTAGGAACTTCTCTCTAGACTGAGATGGTGTCTGATATCTGTCCTGATTCCGGGATAAACCGTGTCCTTTCCTGCTCCCCCTACCAGCCTGAAAACAGACATGACTCTAACAGAGTTGCTTTCATGGACTACAACTCCCATGCTGGCTGGGGATTCTGGGAACCCTAGTCAGAAAAGAAAGGGAAAGAAACAAAGCAGCACAAAAAGGCAGCAGCTCCAAAAGCCGACCACTCGGGCATCCTGAAGGCAAGACAGGTTGCAAATAAACCCTTAATTGCAATTAACGACGAAGAAATGCAGATTAGCCCAGCCGAGCCATTTCAAATACCGGGATAATTTATATTCCAGCTGGGTTGCAACGGAGTGTTTGAGTCCCATGTGGGGGGGGTAATGCAATTAGTCCGAAAAGGTGCAATTTAGATGCAAAGGGAGGCAAATGCAATTTAAAAAAATATATGCAGGAAGAGGATGCTGAGATGTAAAGATGAGGCCTATTCACACCCATTTCACCCGCTTTTTGCACCTTATTGTTTTATGGGAGGGGGGACTATCAAGGACCCGTGTTTTGCTCACTTTCTTGGGCAAAAAGGCAGCTGAGCCCCCCTCCAAAAAAAACCAAGATGGCCGCCCGTGAAGGCAGGAGTGCTCCGTCGCCATGGAAACGCAGGGCTCCTTCCTCACTACCCCCTTTGCTGTCAGGCTCTCTTGTTTTATATATATATATATATATATATATATATATATATATATATATATATATATATATATATATATATATATATATATATGTTTTCGTAGATTTTCACGGGTATAGGTATGCATGTTAGGGTGGATTCGGGTTTCTTCCCGTGTAGAAATCTGGTTGTTTTGGCGACGTTTCGACGAGGTCTCACTCGTCATCTTCAGGCTGGTGTTCTGGCTTCTTTCTTCTTGAAGCAAAGCGTGATCTCAGTTGAAGTCCTTCTATAAATACTGCTGGGGGTGTGTGGTTTGCTTGCTCTGTTGCTGATTGTAGGTTCGTTTGTTCTTTTGTGATCTGCTGTGTGGCTGAGGCGATCGTTAAGGGCTTAACTGCTGGTGGGTTAGATGGCTGTTTAGAGACATCATGTGTGGGTGAGGTGCTGGATGTGTGTCTATTAGCCTTTTGTTTCTTAACGACCTTGGTGATGGGCGTTCTGGCAGCATCCTGGGCTTTGGTGGAGTGGGGTCCTGTGTCTTGTGAATTCATTTTGGTCTGGCTGCGTGTCTGTGGTCTCCCAATGTTTTTTTGGCGTGTGTAAGTGTGCTCCATGTGGTGGCTGGAGTGGGGAGTAGCGGTAGATGGTGCAGTCGTGGTTTTGTTATTGGATGGTGGTTTCGTTTCATCTGTGGGAAGGGTCTGGGTTTGTGTTTGTGGATGGAAGGTGGTGGCATCTTGTGTCCTTTTGGACCTGGTGTCAGTCTTTGTGACAGAGGCTCGTCTGTTGACCAGGGCTAGTTTCCAGATGTCAGGCAAGCGGGAGGTGTCATCACGTTTATTCATGTTGTTTGGGTGTTTCTCTATTTCAATGGCTTCCATGATTATTCGACTGTTGAAGTGTTCAGTTTTGGAGATGAGTTTGGTTCTTTTAAAATCAATTTCATGACCTGTTGTTTTTATGTGCTGGAAGAGAGAGGAAGATTTTTCTTCTTTTTTGACTGCGTTCTTGTGTTCTGCGATGCGTGCGCTTATTCTCCTGTTTGTCTGTCCGATGTATGTGGCTGGGCAGACTTTGCATGGTATTTCGTAGACTCCTTGGTTTTCTAGCTCAATCTTGTCTTTGGGGTTTCTTAAAATGTTGGCTATTTTTTGTTCGGTGCAAAAGGCTGTCTTGATATTGTGTTTGTGGAGAATTTTGCTTATTTTGTCTGTGGTGCCTTTGATGTAAGGGAGGAGGGCAGTGCCGTTGTTCTCTTCTGTTTCTTGGTTCTTGGGGGGTGTTTCTTTTTGGATTAGTTTGGTGATGGTGTTTTTTTGGAATCAGGGCTAGTTTCCCGCTTGCCTGACATCTGGAAACTAGCCCTGGTCAACAGACGAGCCTCTGTCACAAAGACTGACACCAGGTCCAAAAGGACACAAGATGCCACCACCTTCCATCCACAAACACAAACCCAGACCCTTCCCACAGATGAAACGAAACCACCATCCAATAACAAAACCACGACTGCACCATCTACCGCTACTCCCCACTCCAGCCACCACATGGAGCACACTTACACACGCCAAAAAAACATTGGGAGACCACAGACACGCAGCCAGACCAAAATGAATTCACAAGACACAGGACCCCACTCCACCAAAGCCCAGGATGCTGCCAGAACACCCATCACCAAGGTCGTTAAGAAACAAAAGGCTAATAGACACACATCCAGCACCTCACCCACACATGATGTCTCTAAACAGCCATCTAACCCACCAGCAGTTAAGCCCTTAACGATCGCCTCAGCCACACAGCAGATCACAAAAGAACAAACGAACCTACAATCAGCAACAGAGCAAGCAAACCACACCCCCCCAGCAGTATTTATAGAAGGACTTCAACTGAGATCACGCTTTGCTTCAAGAAGAAAGAAGCCAGAACACCAGCCTGAAGATGACGAGTGAGACCTCGTCGAAACGTCGCCAAAACAACCAGATTTCTACACGGGAAGAAACCCGAATCCACCCTAACATGCACATATTTATATATATATATATATATATATATATATATATATTATATATATATATATATATATATATATATATATATATATATATATATATATATATATATATATATATATATATATATATATATATATATATATATATATATATATATATATATATATATGCATGTTAGGGTGGACTATATATATATATAGTGGGTTTGGTTTGGTATTGTTGCATATTTCTTGGTCCCCTGAGTCCAAAACCGTGAGCCCACCCAACATTTTAGACTACAGCCCCCATCCTCCCCAGTCAACCAAAGGTGAAGGACGATGGGAGCTGGAGTGCCTCCAAACCCAAGCCTGGATCACACGCACCCTCCTTATGTCTGGAACTGCAGCTCCCATCGTCCCCGGGCAGCCGAGCCAAGGGTGTGGTGTGATGGGAGCTATATAGTCCCTGCTGGAGGACATTCGTCCTACCACTCGTTGAGTTCTTTTAAAAAAAGATGTCAAGCCGTCAGCAACGTGCAAGTTTTCTGCTCCTTTTCACCCGGAATAGAGAAGGCAGGTCTCAAAAAAAACCAAGCGAGCAGGAGAAAAGGAGAACAAAGCTGCCAAAAAAAAAAAAAAACCCTCTCCTAAGAATATTTTAAACCCTGTTGGCCCTTGAAGAACCTGGAGTTCATTCTGGAAAAAAATATATATCAGAAATAAATAGAATTACAATGCCGTGCACGGCACACGCGCTTCCACCAAGGCGCACTCTCCTCCTCCTCCCGGCTTTCTGGAAGCGCACTCAAAATAAACGAAATAAAATAGAAATCCCCTCCGTCAGCTTGGCATGACGTCACAGTTTTAAGCCGCTTCAAACACACACACACACACACACAGAGGTGAAGTCACCGTTTTTGCAGAGACGACGGGCCACCTCCTCAGAACGCGGGATTTAGGTTAAGGACACCCGTGAAGGACAGCAAAATAATTTTTTCCCCCACCACTGCCCCTCTGCTGCCCACAACCTCTTTCTTGTCTCTGAGACGAGAAAACAAGGCGGGAGGTGGCCCGTGGCGTTTTTCGGGGGTCCCTCCTCCAAGGACGGGATTGCATGCATGCATCTTTCGCTCTCTCGCTCTCTGCTATTAGAGCGCCAGGAAACAAAAGGAAATGAATCGAATGGTGATTGTGCTGCCAAAACTGCCCCAAAAAAGAGAGAGAAAAGAGGGAGAGAAGGGCCGTTTTCAGCCTTTCTGGGGAAAACCACTTCCTCTATTTTAAAATCAAGAAAGCGGGTGGACAGAATGAAGGACCCAGTTCTCAGTCTGAAGCCGGACGGGAAAAGGGGTGTATTTGACCAGCCCCTCCCTCCCTCACACACACACACACACGTGTACACAAACGCACAACCTGGCGTGCAACGGCCCCATCACACTAAGCAGCGCGTGAAACGGTTTCCCCCCCACCCCCAAAGAGGCCGTGGCTGCAGGAGTGACCAAGAGTCCTGTGGCACCAGGAAGGCAACACAATTGACGACAAAACCACCCCTCAGCCTTGCTTCTCTCTCTCCCCCCCCCAGTGTCTCCCCAACCCCAGGAATAAAGACAAAAAGAGGACATAAAAGGGGGGGACGGACACACACAGACCCACCCTTGAGGAAGGGGACCCAGGCCTACGTTGTCCATCGGAAACGTCTGCGGAGTAACCCTGTGTGATACGGGAGGTGGGCAACCCTGTTGCGACGAAGCAGGCGGGGGGGAAAAATGCCTCCAAAACTGAAATGCCACCCCAAGTGTGGATGCCCGTGGCAGAAATCGATGGCAAATAAAACTGGGGAAAGTGGGAACCCCCCCCCCCAGAAAGGACACCTCTTTTTAGGGTCCCCTTCAAAAACCCCATGCTTAGGGAGCGACAAAAGCCCAAATGGGCTGAGAAAAAAAAGGGGGGGGGGAAGTGGTGCTGCCAAACATGTGCCAAGGATGGAGGCAGAATCGGGTCCCTTCCATGGGGGGGTGAGTGCAAAAGGGGATGCCTTCCTGTCCCCCCCCCACCCCAAATGACAAAACCAGGAGATAGGATGCAGATACCTGCACAAAGGCAGACATAAAGTTGTGGGGGGGGGCTGTTGCCATGGCTACCAAGGCACAGGATGTCCCACTGAGATGCCTTCACGGAGGAGTGAATGAGATGGAGGGTTTGGGGGGGTGGGGAAGCAATCCTTTTCCCCCTTACAGGTTGCAAATCTACTCAAAGGCTTGGAAAGACACCCCCCACCGAGCCCTCCCTGGTTGCTGGGGAGCCCCCACAAAGCATGGGTTGAATAGAGGGCCATGCAACCCTCCCGACCGTACCCCGAAAGGAGGTGAGTGGAAACCAATGTGTGTGTGTTGATTGGAGGGGGGGGAAATGATCAGACCGCTGCCCCTCCTGACACGCCTCCGGGAAGGCGCCCCGGGTCCCCCCCCCCGCTCAAGAGTTCTGCCTCTCATCCGGCACCCCAAACCCTCCTTAAGAAGCCAATTTGGGGCTGGGGGTGGGGTGGGGGGAACGGCGCTGGGGAGGAACGCCCATGCCCGGTGCTTTGTTCCTGATGAAGAACAAAGAAATCGCCAAGTTGGACGCAGAGAAAAACCCGGGGGTCAAACCGGAGACAAAGCTATTTTTTGGAGGGGGGGGTGTCTCCATCCTAATTCGGGAGCAAAGGGTTCCCATCCTCAAAAGGGAGCCAAAGACCGCCCCCCCCCCTTAGGAGGTGCTGGTGAATTGATCTCGGGGGGGGGGGGGCGGATCCCACCCTCCCTGCCTCAGCGACCGGCTCGTTGTCGTCGTCGTCGTCCCCCCCCCGACACACACCCCGTAGCCAACCCACGGACCCTGCCCCAAAGCCCACCCACCGTAGGTGCAGTTACAGCAAAACCGGACGATCAGCAAAATCTCCATGGTGTCGGCCGCCCGGCGTGGCCATCGTGGTCGTCTCGCGGCCGGAGGGGGTGTGAGGGTGGCGTGGAGTGTGTGTGGGGGGGTGGGGGGGCTTCGTCCGGCAGTGGTCCAGCGTCCGGCCGGCGGGCTGTCTGTCAGCGGTGTGGCGAGGGCTCCAAAGCCAGCCGGCAGAGGGGGAGGCGGAGGGAGGCGGAGGGGTGCGCAGGGGGATTGTCAGAGGCGGGCGGCGGGCGGAAAGAGGCGCGCGCCCACTCCTCTCCTAGGGCTCCGTCGGTCCCCCCCTCCCCCTAGCCGGACACTAAAAGAGGCACCCCCTTCCTGGTCTGGGGTTGGGGGGCAAGGAGAGAACAGGGGGGACGGACCGAGGTTTGGACCCAAGGGTTTTATACACACACACACACCCCACCACCACCACCACCACCATCACCACACCATCATCATCATCATCATCATCATCATCATCATCATCATCATCATCATCATCATCATCATCATCATAAGAGGGGGGTACCTTCCATGGTGACCGAGGTCTGGCTCTCCTTAGAGTCCTTGGCTCCCTTCACTTTCAGCTCCTGCCAAAGAGGAAGGACCGATCAGAAGCCTCTTTCTTCTCTGCAGGTAAACCCACCTGCGCTCTCGGCGCACGGCCCAAAGGATCCCCAACGGCCGGCCGGCCAGGGACCCTGAAATCTAGGCACCGACCCGCCACCCTCCAACCCCGCGGCCGGTCTGTTTCCCGCGACTGGGAAAAGGCGGCGCCTCCTTCGTGCCAAAGCGGAGGCATCGCCTTCTGGTGGGGAGAAGGAAAGAGAGAGAAAAGAAGCAAGGGCCATCCCGGAGGTATTAACCACCCCCCACCTCCTTCCTGCAATTTTTGATCCTCCACCCAGCCGGTTTTGAGCCCAGGTTTCCGGGAAAAACTGGCCAAAGGCGCCTGGAGAAATACTTTCCTGCCTAGAAAGCCACCGGGAACCAAGAAGGTCAGGCCCCGAATTGCATTACAATTGATCGTTGCCATCCCAGATAGTCAAAAGCAGAGGTGTATTTTATTTTTTGGGGTAGACTGCTCTTAACCAGGAGGCTCCACTTCCCAATCTACAATTGGGGGGAGGGGGGTCCTTTTCACAAACTCTATTAACGTTGCTTTAGGCCCTATCCTATTTCGTCTCCTGACCTGCCTCGCAGGACTGTTGTGTAAGGCTCCCACTTTGTCTTCCCCAACTGGGGGGGGGGGGAGAGACAGGCCTCGGCTCACCCATCCCTCACCTCTGAGATTTTCTGGAACTGGTTGTTGCTCTGGCTGCATTTTTCCGCCGTCTCCAGCGCGACTTTGTAGTTGTCTACGAAGGCCTTGTAGACCCCCAGCTGAGTAGCCTGTGGAAAGAAGGGAAAAAACCCATGAACTTAATTTTTATCAACCTGCAAAAAAACAAAGGAAAACTTTTTATGGCAGGCCTTACTGACCAATGCATCCATCTCAGCACACAAATTTGATCCAGGTCACCTGATAGCAACAGCCTCTCCTCCATCCCTCGCCTCCAGGTGCAAGGAATGACAATGCCCATAATCCCCCTGCCAATACAGCCAGAGGACGCAACCCTGCTTCTTTCTGAAATGATCCAGAATGAGCCATTCTGGACCCATCCCCTGCCTCGTTCCATTTCTTTATGAAGCCGTTTCCACGTTTTAAATTCTTATTTCGACGGAGGACCGTGCTTGCTGAACAGCGTTTAATCTCACGGTGCTTTTAACAGTCTCACTTGTCTCCTTGTTTGGTTCAGATGATTGTCTACGCGGTTTTTATCGGCGTTTGCTTGTGAAATGACACCCGAAGCTCCAGTCTCGAGTGGACGGGGTGGGCAGGAGCAAAATGTACCCCCGAGGAAACCACAAACAAACCGAGGGTGTGGTGGATCAGGATCCCGCCGCGTCGAGGGTGGAAGGGCGCCACATCCCTTTCCTTGGTCTCAAAATCGGAGGATTCTAGATCAGCTACTCAACGGCAGACTGTCCTGAGCCAGGAAAATTCTATTCAGCTCCGACCCCGTTTGCCTAATCCCCTTTTCAAGAGCATTTAAACCCCGTGATCTTTCACACATGCACACCTCGCTTGACCCTCGATCCGCACGGCTTTCCCACCCTGTCCAGCCTCGCGGGGGGCCGCTGTTACAAGGATAACGCTGAGATCCGGAGAGCTATTGCTGCCGTTTTACGCTGCCACTTAATGCAACGGTTCCACGGACAAATAAGAAACTTATCTGGGTACCTAAATGACGGAGGCTGACATTGGGGCTTGGAATACATTTGGGGTTGTTGTTGTTTTTTGCCATTATGGTGGGAAATCAGACAAGGGTTGGTTTTTAGGGTGAGGCAGTAGCCTCTGCTTCTGCTTCATGTTGATTCATGGATAATCGGGGCGAAGCCTCGCCAGGGCCGGGTGTCGGGACTCACCAGCTTCTGGAACAGGTGCCCAACGACCACGCCGTGGTCCCAGTTCTGGACTTGCGGCCACAAGCTGTCGTAGAACTCCTTGTGGATCTCGTAAAGGTCCTGGATCTTGTAGAAGATGGTCTCGATCTGCTGGATGGTGAGGACCGGCTGGGAGGTGGTGGCCGTCGCCTTCAGGGGTTTCATTGGCTGAGGAGGAGAGGAGATCAAGACAGGGTGGAAGCATCTGGCCCTGGGACCCTTTTTTTGTGGGGGGGGGCAGAGACTTCCATTTTCATGATCCTGACACCCAAATACTGCAAAAAGACCAACCAACTCCCCCCCCCCCACACACACACACAAAACCCTGCCTGCTGGGCTAATGGATTTGTATTGGGTTTAGGGCCATGCTCCCCCCCCGAAACCCCACTGCCTGGATCTCCACTCCCTTTAAAAAAAAAAAAACCAAAATCACGAGAAAGATTGGAAAGTATGCTATAAAAATGTGTGTGTGTTTTTTTTTTTCCTCCCAGGCCTCACACAGGTTCAGGGATGGAAGGCCCTTAAAATAGACCATATAGAGCATCAAGTTTCCAGGGGATTCTCCATCACGGGGTGCATTTCCCACCCCAATAACGAAAAGGGGCTTGAAGCCCCCCCCCAGAGAGTTCACTTTCTACCTCTGATCTAGCTATCCAAAGAGTCTGCCTCACTGCCCCCCCCCCCACCGGTGGCCTCATCCTTTCAACCCCACCCACAGCACCAGGCTAAGAACGCAGCAACGTCCGAGGACCAGGTGTGAAGAGCTTGAAGGGGGTGAGTCGGATTTTGGGACGCATTTTCCCAGCGACAAAATAAACAACATATTATTGTCATCAAGCCCATTTCTAATGCAATTATTGTTTTGGGGTGGGCGGAAAGGTCAGCTTGGTTGTGAACGGACAATTCAGAGCCGCGAGCCTTACACAAGACCTGCTCCTGGAGGGAGCTGAGAATCGCCGGAAAGGGTTTGTCAGGATAGCACACATGGGATCATGGGTCTGCGATCCTTCTTCAGAGTGACGGCCCGGCTTCGGAAATCCGCCCCTACATCTCTGCAGAGCTGCTTTCAGATGTTCACGGCCCTTTGGAAGGTTCCAAAATAGGCTGCAAAATACGGAAGGAGGCCCAGAGGCCCGACCGGCCGCCCTCCCACGCGGGTGTTACGCAAAGCCAGACGGGGTGGGCTCGAAAGAGGAAGGAGAAGCTGGAAATACAAACCCCAAAAGGACAACTTTCGAGATGAGGCCACCAAAAAAAAAAGGGGGGGGAGCTTTGGCGGAAGACTTTCTGGGACATCTCAAAAGCTCAGCCTAAGGAACTCCCTGCCACAAGGGGTGCTTTCCCGCATTCGCCACGGAAGGAGCAGGTTTGGATCAAAAAACTTCCAGCCAGGAAAGCGTGTCTCAAGAGTGTAAGAAGAGCCCGGCTTGATCAGCCTCAAGTCCTCGCTTGGCTAGCATTGTGCTTCCAAAGGGCCCAGAGGTTTTCGGCTCCACCCAGGAACGGGTCTTTTGTAAGACTCACGGGTCTGAATTGTCCATTCAAGATCAATACAACCACACCTCTTTGCCGTCCTGCGTTTCACCAGGGGTCCCCGTCCACCCCATAACGGCGCACCTCCAAAGCGGTTTTCTTTCCCTGTCCCGACGCTGGGGACGGACTTACCAGCAAGAGCGCCTCCAACTGGTTGATGTACATTTCCTCACTAGCCAGGAAATCTTTCAGTACCAGCCGCCGCATGTCCACGCCTTTCCCCTGGCCCTCCCGCTCACCCTGCGAAGAAGAAAACGTTGGGTTAGAAGAGGCCCCGGACCAGTAGCCACACCAGTTTGTAGGGGAAGCCAACATGAAAACGTACTGGTTTTACAAACCTCTCCTATCCCTTGAGCGCAGGAGGGTTTGGTCTCTTTAAAGAATCACTAAATCGTCAAAACGAGGCAAACCTCTGGGCGCCACAGAGCCCTTCGTTAGCTCAGGCGCCGTTTAAAGGATGCAAGGAAGAAAAGCAGAACACTCCCTGACTGTTAACTTTCAGACGCCATTTGCACATATTTTCTCTCACGCACAAACACACTCCAGGGATGCTCATGCTTCGCAGCGCCTGCCAACGGGAACAGTGTGGATGCAGGGGTGTGTAGTCCACAAAGGCCACGCTTCCCAGCTCCGTCTAGCTGGGGCATTCCCACGAAAACAGCCGAGACTTTCTCTCTTCTCTGGGGCTAAATCGCTTTTAGTAGGGTCCTCTATCGCCAGCCTGCGCTGTGGCGCATCCCCGTTTCCCCGATGCCCTTCTGAAATCCATCTCCTCCTCCTCCTCGTGTGTTTGCCAAAGGCGCCGCTGCAGCCTGGCGCGAGAAAAAGGCGGCACAAGGCGGGTCCGCACAGAAAGAGTCCCGAGAATCCACGAGGCGTGGGTGGACGGCAGCCGGGAAAACCCAGGAGCGACACACCCCGGCCTGCCTGTGCGATGAGACATGATCAGGATTTTCGGCCCGGGGCTTAAATCTCAACGCTGCAAACCCGCAGACGGTCCAGGGTGGAGAACACGGGTGGGGGAAAACAGTAGCCATGGATTTGCTTCCATCCCAGGGGGGTCGGGGTCTCTCCTCCTTGGTCTCTGGTCCTTCGCCTTTCCTATGAGTCCGCCTCCTTCCGAAATTCCTCGGGGTGGCTTCCTGCTCCACCATCCCGTGGCTAGCCCGGGCAACATAACCCATCAGCCTCCCAATCCCCCAGTCCGACCTGTCTCTCCAGTAATTATTATTTAGACACAGGCTCTGTTTACCCTCCAGGCAGTGGCAGGGAGGCAGAGGTGTGCGCGCGTGGGTGTGTGTGTGTGGAGTTTCCTTCCCTATCTTTCCCATCCTTGCCTTTCACAACGTCTCTGCCAGGTAGGCCTCCTGGCGGGGTTCGAGAACTGCCGAGCAGAAAGGGACCCCCTATGGCTCCTCAATGAGACTTGAATTGTTTGCAACTTAAAACCAAATTGCTCCCCTGTCACCTTATATTCCAGCTTCCCTTCGGGGCCTCTTGCTTCGTCTCTTCACAGCAGGAACCTTCTATCTGCAGATTCACTTATCCGCTGCCTGGAAATACTTAATGAACAACAACAACAAAAGCCCCGAAATACGTATTTCCATGTGTTTCTGGGGTGTAATTACTAGAACGGGCCACTAGAGGAAGCCAGACACCACGTTCAAAACTTTTGCATTTTTCGCCATGGGGGGGAGGCTTGAATCTATCTCCACCGACGGCCCTGCAAGGGAGACCAGCCGGCAAGACGGGAAGGAGAACGTGGGATTTCAAGATCATCGGCTGAGTTTTCATGGATTTTATATTGCCCACTTACACCCCCCCCGGCTCTACTCACTGTACCAGACTGCTCCTTCGGCTGCCCGGAGCAACGCATGAGAAAGCCCTTGGCAGCAACCAGAGAGCCTCAGGGAGGCTTCACGGCCGGCCCTTCCCTTCTCCCTGCTTGCCAAATTTATAATCTAAATTTAGCCCCTAAGAGTCTTACGGCAAGGGGATTTTGGTTCTGTTTTGCTTTTCCTTACCAGCTGCCAAAATCCCCATCGGCCTTTCTTTCTTTCTTTCTTTCTTTCTTTCTTTCTTTCTTTCTTTCTTTCTTTCTTTCTTTCTTTCTTTCTTTCTTTCTTGGGTGCTTCTGGCAAGGATGCAGAAAAGGTCGTCTCTCTTTTGGACTACAACTCCCATCACCCTGTTCTTCTTCCTGACAATCTCCTTTCTCCGGGGCTCTGTTTGCATGTCTGGCGTCAGGAGCGAGGTTATAGCAACCCCCCCCAACTTTGGACGCGCATCCAACATGCTCTGCCCACGCTTAGAGGACTGCGGTAGCTGCAACACACTCTGCTCATGCTCAGGGGGCCACAACAGCTAGCTACAGAGCTGAAAACAAGGGGGCAGGAGGTGCTATGCAATGGATGCAGACGCTGAGGGTGGAGGGGGGGGTTCCTTGTTGGGCACCCCAACCGCAGGGCCAACGTGGGCCGAAAGGAAGACCGCCTGCTTCCTTCAAGGAACAAGACGCCTCCGACCCCTAACTTCCCCTCTTCTAAAAAACACAAAGCCCAAGTTTGCCCCTACTGTGGACAAAGAGACACCAGGACAGACCCTCCCATCCGACGACCCCGTGGCCATCTCATCCCAGGAACAGGGTAGTCGTTGGCAAGGAGGAAACAGAAGCAGGTCACCTGTTGCCCAAGCCTGGGAGCACCACAATGCCACGTTTTGGGACCGCCACAACCCTGGGAAGCCTCAGATGGGCCAGCCGGCCTCTGACCATGCGCAGAGCGGTTTTCCTCCCACTAGAGAGGAAATCCCACACCAGGACATATCTGTCGGGCGCTTCACCACTTCGCAACCTCTCGGGGCCAAGAGGGGTCGCCCAGACCAGCCCTTTTGCCAGGGCAGACAAACGCAGGACCACGGAAGCCAGGACCACCAAAAAGAGACCGGGTGGGTTTTGCCCACCTGCGCCAACCCCCGGGTGCCCGAGGCAGGAAGCTGTGGTCATGGCGAGGACAAACAAGGCACGCTGTAAATAAAAACACGGAGCCATCCTGCTGACGCCATTCTCTGCCCGAAAGAGGAAGCAAATCCAGGCGCACGGCCCTGCAAAACACACCCTGGGCAAGCGCCCGCCCGGGTTCGCCCACGCCAGCCGCCTCCAACTCCCCAGCCTCAACCACGCCCACCTTTCGTGCGGCCGGGGTGCCCGGCTTCTTGTCATCCTCTTCTTCCTCGTTCTCCTCTTCCAGGATCTTATCCAGGTACCCGATGGCTTCCTCCTCCTCGTCCTGCATCCCTCCTGCCCACCTGCCTGCTCCCACGCCCCACCTGTGGCCCGGGAGGGCAGACGGCCCCTAACGCCAGCCGGCGGCTAAGCTGGGCGCTCCTTTCTCCCGAAGTTGGCAGGGCCGTTTGCTTCTGAGGACAGGAGCCATTTCTGGGCAGCGCTGGCTCCGGGGAGCCGGAAAAGCCTGGCGTTTCGGGCACGGAAAAGAACCAAGAAGAAAGAAAGAAAAAAGAAAACAGAGAGAGAGAGAGAGAGAGAGAGAGAGAGAGAGAGAGAGAGAGAGAGACGAGAGAGCAATTTGGGAAACTGGCCAGTTCAGCTTAAGTCCTCCGGCGTGCCAGCTTTTCGGTGCTCTTCCTCTATAAATGTTCTTTCTCCTCTCTGGTGCCTGGCTTTGGGGCACGGTTAGGCAACGCCAGCCGTGGGAGGGTGAGGCAAGCAGGCTCTTCCACCTGACCAAAAAGGAGCGGAAAAAAAGCAATAATAATAATAATAATAATAATAATATGCACTCTCCCACTCTCCCACGGCAGCAAAAGAGTGTCTTTCTTTTCTCTCTCCGGTTGAGGAAGAGTCTGGCAACCGGGTGTTTTTTATTTTCGGGGGGGGGGGACCAAAGGAAGAAGCCCCTGCTAGAGGTCCTAAGACCGAAAAGAGAGAGAGAGAGAGAGAAAAAACCCACAGATAGAGAAGCAAAAAACCGCCTCCACGAATGAGCTCGGTTCCGCTGGGCGGCCGAAAAAAGAAAAAAAGGGGGAGGAGATGGGGATCCCAAATCAGGAAGGAAAAAGGCACCACGTGGAAGTCGGAGGAACGCCCGTCCGGGGGGAGGGGGGAGCTGCGAGAGGCAGCGAAAAGGACTCCGTTCCCTCCTGACGCCCCTTCGAAAGCCAAGGTGGGGAGGGAAATATATATCCAGTGGACCCTCGTATAACAAACAGCTTGTATAACATAAAATTTGTACAACATAAAAACTTCCGGAGATAGGGGAAATTTGCTTAGCAGAATCGACTATGGGGAGAATCCGTACCATATAAAAATGGTCACAATTAGGGATTACCCTGTTTTCAATGTATTCCTATGGGAATTTGTATAAAGGAAAATTTGCTTCACATAATTTCATTTGGAACAAATACAATTCCTTTATACAAGGTACCACTGTATTGTAGATATACAGTGGTACCTCGACTTACGAATTTAATCCGTTCCAAATGCATGCTCTTAAGTCGAACCGCTCTTAAGTCGGGCTGCCTATCTAAAAAATTGAAAAAAAAAAGTTAAAAAATACAAAAAAATTGTAAGTAGAGCAGACCATATCTAAAATTTGTAAGACGGCAGTTAAATTGCCAACAGTTTTCCACTCTTAAGTCAAATTGCTCTTAAGTCGAGCTGCTCTTAAATCGGGGTACCACTGTATCTTTTCTTGACCCTGGGTCCCATCATCTCAACCTCTGCGTTGGGGCTGGAGGACACCGGGAGCTATCGTCTCGGGGGAAATTGCTTTTTCGAGGGCCTGGGTTCGAATCCTGAAAACTCCCGAGGGTGGTTTGCAACCCCTCCACTGGCTCGGCAGTGTCCTACCTGGCGGGTCTGGCGTTGTGAGGCTAAAACCAGGAGGGCCAGCAGCCACCGACTCTGCACCACTTTGGGCTCTCCAGAGGGAGGGGGGGAAAAGGCAGGACAGAAAGATAAGGAATGAATGAGCTAATCAAGAAATAGGGATGAAACGTTAGTGATTGGAGGGAGGAAGCGAAGGTGTTTTTCTCGCCTGCTTGGCTGCGATAGAGCAGAGGTTTATTGCTGCTAAGAAGAAGGAGGGGGGGAAAAAGACGGTGGAGCAGTACAGGAAAAGCCGGTTTTACAATTAAGCAGATGGGGACGTTATTTTTCATGTAAACACACGAGACAGGGTGGCCTAACGGTTAGCGCTTTGGCTGAAGAACAGGGAGTGAGTCACAGATTTATATCTCCAGACACAGAGTTGTTCTTTTTAAAGTATATATATATATATATATATATATATTCCCAGATGATGGCTGACCCTTGCCATTCAGAGACAGAAAGGCCAGGCAAGAAACACATGAAAATGGATTCCCCCCAGAGAGGAGACCCCCCCCGCCCCGGGGTGGAAGCAGATGACAGCCGTTGGAAATTGGGAAGCACTTTCAACAGAGCTTCACGGGTATCTGAGACGCTTCGCCGGGGCCCTGAGACGAACAGAAACAGCCTTCCCACTCGGGCTGAGAATCAGTAGGCTTTGGAGAGACACAGGACGGCTGCGGCGTGTCTGACGAAGAATTCTGCCTGACACAGAAGACCGGCGCAAGGGAGCACGTCAAGAACCGTAGGCCTTAAAAATAGAACTAGGTCTTGGTTTGTTTCCAATATCTTGGAAACAGGTACAGGTTTATGCAAACTTTTTGCAGCCTGCAAAATGGGACAGCGAGGGGTTGTTCCCGCCAGGGAGAAAGGCAAAGGAATGGAATCATTCTGACCAAATAACGGAAATCCACCCGTGGAGGCTTACGTGAGCTCACCGTTCTGAGCAGCGAAGGCGACGGGTTGGCTCCCTGGAAAACCCAGAGGACCGAGCGACATGTCCCCGGCAATGGGAATATCAGGCCCGGAGCACAGAAATGAGGGTTCAAAGCCCCCCTTTGCCGTGACCGAGGGGTGCTCAATGGTCACGAGTCCGGACTACCTCAACGGACCGTTGTGAGAGTGGTGGATGCCATTGGAAAGAGATCACTTCCACTCCAGTGGCCCCCCCAGTCCTGGCTCTTTGAATAACATGCGCAAGGAAACGCACACAAAATTAGAATGAAGCACCACACTGTATATGCCCCCGTGAATGTACCCCCTGGAGGAACGGGGCAGGAGGATGGCAGGAGGAGAGAGAAAAAACGAGGGGCGAGACAGGAAACAGGCAAGAGAGGTACCATCTGTAAAGTTAACCAGAGGTTTTTTTAAAAAAAAAAAAGATCATGAGGACTAGAGCCTTGGCGTCAAGGCAAAACGAGAGGAGGAGTCTGGAATCGCCCCAGAATCCTGTGTGATCCTGAAGGTACCTAAGCTTTCGCCGCACTTCTCAGGAAAGAGTTAAAACGTACGGGGTAGGGAGTCCAAAGAGCAACAGAGAGAAGGAGTTTTAAGCCTTTTAAGACGGGCAAATCCCCTTAGCGATGGGCCCCACAAAGCATCGAAACGGCCCGGGCGGGGGGTTTTTAGTTGTCGTCCGTGATACTTGGCAAAGGGAGGTGCTTAATTCTGCTCCCTCTCGCCTTCTTCCCATCTCTCCGGGATTGGGGATATTCAGGCCTCGGATGGCTCTTTTCCTCCACTGGCCCTTCCCTCTCTCCTCTCCAAAAGCAATGGGTGCCTGGATTTTAGCCGCCAGGTGCTGCAACATCCCAGACCAGAAAAAAAGCGTGCTAAGAAATTAAGAGTTAAACCACCACCACAACAACAATAACAACAAACAACAACAACAAAGAAAGTAACTTCTGTGCCGGACAGTCCTTAGACTCCCTCGGGCAAGTGTGGGCAAGGAACAGCGTCGCTGGGGAATTTGGGGACCTGTCGTTGCGGGGGGGGGGGGAGTGATTTCTCCCACAGTGTCCAGGGGTCCCCCAACGCTTTCCGAAATTCTTGCTTAAATCATTTGCTCACGGAGACAACAAGACTAGGAGATGGAGCTTTAAGCCAGAGGCCAGAATCCAGCGACAGCCGGGTGGGGGTGGGGGGATTTACACCACCGTAAGCGTCACTGGGTGCAAACCACGGTAGCCCACAGCTGCGGATTACAAGGATCCGGCCTTTCGTTCTTGGTCACGCGTGGCCGTCAACGCCACTTGGCGTGCAACCGGGAGTGCGAACGGCGACTCACCCGTGGGCAAACAGTTGCCGCTAGAGATGGGCATGAAACGAACAATTTTTCGTTTCCGTTTTTTTCCGTTTCGTTACGTAACGAAACGACAAACAAATTTTGTCTCTAAAATGAAACGAAACGAACAGAAATTTTGTCATACGTTTCCGTTACTGCTTAAAATCCTAAAAAAATATATCACAAAAATTGAAATAAATGGTAACAAAATGGTAACGAAATGAACAAAAACGAAAACGAATTTTTTGCAAAAATTCACGAAAAACAGAAACGAACCGAAACGGACCCTACAAACGACAAACAAAATGCCATTTTTTTTATCCGTGCCCATCTCTAGTTGCCGCTGATGCTGGCATCCACTTACAATAGGATCCCAGCCATTGGCGCAGCCCAAATCCCCAACGTTTGTGGGAGAGGCGGTTCGAGTCCCCACAGAGGCTTAAGAACCCAAATGTCTGATTGGGAGCCCATATTTCTTTGTCTCAGCCCGACCGACCTCGCAAGGTAGTTTTGAGGGGAAAACGCAAGGAAGAGAGAGAGAACCTTTTGATCGGTGACGGAAAGGCAGCATAAAAATGGAATTAACAAATACAAGCATAGATATAGATTCCATATATACTCGACTCAAGTATAAGTCGACCCAAGTATAAGTCGGGGGCCCTAATTTAAACACCAAAACTGGGAAAATTTATTGACTCAAGTATAAGCCTAGGGTGGGAAATGCAGCAGGGCCTGGCAACTCCTCCTTTGTGAGCTGGGTGTGCGTGTGTGATGTTTAAAATGACTTTTAGCCACCAAGGCAAGTGCTTGAGTTGGTGGCTAAAAGTCATTTTAAACAATGTTTTCAAATGACTTTTTAAAAAGTCATTTTAAACATGGGAGGTCAGGAGAAGTGGCGCATAATGTTTAAAATGACTTTTAGCCACCGACCCAAACTTACCTCAGTGGCTAAAAGCATTGACCCGAATATAAGTCAAGGGCCCCTTTTTTCAGCCCAAAATTAGGACTGAAAAACTAGGCTTATATTCGAGTATATACAGTATATATATTTTAAAGATTCTCTGTATCTAAAAAAAAAACAGCAGCCAGATTAATCCCAGTGCTCCCAGTGCTGGTTTTTAAAAAAATCCAATTTCTCCGGCACTTAATTCTCAAACAGCTTTAAAGTATGTTGGCCAGCCTCATTTATACCAGTGTCAGTCAGCTGGGTCACGGGTTCCAGCTCACATATTATACAAGCGCTGAAGAAACCCACCAATGAGGCCAACATATGTCATTTCCCCATAAATCAGTGGGATCACAAAACCCGTTCCAAAAAGCCCACCCTATAACTCCACGGCTCGAAGTCCCAGGCACTTACCGCGGGACCCGGTCCGTCAGCAGGGGTCGGGGAGACGCTCTCCGGTCCGTCCCGGTGGCCCCCACCTCCCTCTGGATGGCGGGCGCTCAGGTGGGGGGACATGGTGGGCGATTCGTCGATGTAGGGCATGGTCTCGGAGCCGCCCGGAGGGACCGTGGGTTCCTCGTTGCCTTCGGCGTCATACTCCTCCGTGCCGTAGCTGAAATCTGTCCGGAAGAAAAGGGGAGAAGACCCGTCAGTGCCGGCTGCCGGGCGAAGAGAGAAGGCAGTGATGCCGGGTTTCAGCCCGAACGTTGGAAGAGCTAGCCAAGATGGCCAAGTTGTTTGGGGGAGGAAGGGTGTAACGATTTTGTGTTTAAATAAAAAATAAATTTGCTCCATAAATCACCAAATTATGGGAGGCGAATATACAAGGCAAGCTGCATCCCATCTCTCCCCCACCCCCACCCCCCAACCACATGCTGGCTTTCTATAAGTAAGAATTTGCCGTGTGCATGATTTATATGCAACAAAACCACAGGTGTAATGGCCAAGGCAACTGGACCAAGGACCCGAGATGCTTGGGATTAAAATACTCCCTTGAGCCAGCGTGGGCCGGTTGTTCCTTCTGAGCCCGGCCTACCTCGCAGGGTTGTTGTGAACAGAAAATAGGAGGGGGGGGCAGAGAACCGTGCTGGAGGAAACATTGTACAGAAATCTAATACAGTAGATCAAGGGTTGAGGGAGAGCCCTCGGCTAATCCATCTCTCGGCCTGCGCGCGCGCACAAAGAGAGATGCACTGGCAGACAGATGCAAGCACGGCGCACGGCGCAAGGCCTTGACAGCCATACGTGCGCGCGTGCCAACCGCCTGCCTCTCTCGCTGCTGCCTCCTCCTCCTCCTCCTCCTCCTCCTCCTCCTCCTCCTCCTCCTCCTCCGGCACCATCTCCCTGCTTCAAATGCATCTCCAGCCACCCACTCTGCGCCCACTCAAGCGTGCGCCCGGATGGCGCCTGGCCCCTCCGCCACCTCACCCACCCACCCACCCACCCCTGCTTGACACACTTCCCCACATTTCCCCCAATTAAGCACGCCTCCTTGAGCGCTGGTTCGAATCCCTCGAGGACGCGCGCCGGCTGGCGGGTCGCGCCCGACGGGCAGCCGCGCATCCTGGCGAACGGGCCTCTTAGAGGAGGAGGAGGAGGAGGAGGAGAGGTAGCCAGAGAGTGTGAGTGTGTGTGCGTGTGCTAAAGACCCAGATCCCAAACTCTCCTCCAGGCCCCCAGAGCTCAGCGAGACCCTTCATGGCTGGACCCGCCTTGCAGGACTGTTGTGAATATTAAGTAGCACAGGCGAGACCCACAGACTGGATCTCCAGGAGATCGACACCATAGGTAACCTGGCTTCCAAGGACTTCAAAGCCTGGATTAAACTGGGCCCGGGTCCTACACACAACTCCAGAACCCATGATCCTCTAAGGACGGGAGGGAGGCCGTTTGGAGCATCCGGAAAGGGTATGACCCCGCCAAAAACCGAGACCCACACCCGAGTCCGCACTGGGTCTCGCGGGCAGAGGAGCAGCTGCCAGATTTCACAAGGCTCTTTGGGCACCCGACGAGGCTCACACTCCGGGGTGCCTTAGAGGTCACCTAGCCCAACCCCGGCTAGGGGAGGGTCCCCAGGAGAAGATGAGGGATTCCCTCGGTGTTTAGGTCGGGTCCGTGGCCTGGATTTGAGAGCCAGCTTTGTCACCTCTTTTTCATTGTGGCTCAGAGACTAGATGACCTCTGGGGGAAACCCTTCCCACCATATAACTCCAAATTCCAAAGGACTGCCGTCCAAGGGCCTGGGGGCACCCCCCCTCCCAGATTGTGTATCAGCCCCTCCACACCTCTGGTTTACGGGATTCTAATACCCAAAGCTTCGGGCACGAGGCAGGAATCTGCCTCAACATGGCTTCTGCGTGCTTTCCCAAACATTGGAAACCTCGCCTTGTTCGGGAAGGAGGGTTTAAGCTCCACGGCCACGGGACCCATGCAAATAAGGCACGCGGGAAGGAAAGATGCAAAACAACCCCCAAACCCGTGGAAGGACACTTTCTTTATCTCTGTTCTAGGGAAAACCAGCGTTTGCATTGCAGATTCAACAAAGCGCCAGGAACGGGGGGGGGGCATTAAACATTCCCGAAGGAAAAACTGAGGCGGGTGAAGAGCGACTGCGATCGGGCAGTCAGAAAGCTTCTCTAGACTCCAACTCCCATCATGCTTCATCCTGGGTGGGGATGATGGGAGCCCACACCCGGGGTTCCTCTAGATCCCCGCTTGGCCGACCTAACAGGGTCGTCGTTATGAGCCTTAATATTGCCTTCGGACCATGAAAGGATGCCGGTTTTCAACTTTAATTATGGCCCTTTAATACAGCAAGCCTCCTTTTCAAGAACAATGGCTGGGTAGAAATAGTTTAGAGAAATAAATTACACGGGTAAGGAGGACCGCCTCTAGAGACAGGTTGGGGGTGGGGGTGGGAATCAGAATAAAAAATCAAGAAAGATCTGATGACACTTCATAGCTTGAGGATTTGAAGAGGGAGGTGATTTCAACGTTATTTGGCTCCGTATCCCCCTTTCCTTTTCCAAAATTCCCACTAGCTCCCTGAAGAATAATACTGTGGGCTGTGGGGCAGAGGTGGTAATCCGGACGGACACACACACACCCTCCCATCCCAGGGACCAGATCTTTTCTCTGCTCCATCCTGAACCTCTAAAAACCACCCCACGGTCCATCGTTCCTACTCTTTCCTTGCTGGCTCCCCCCCCCCCACAATCCCACACAGCCCAGGCCTGCACCGTCGCCATAGCAACCGCCTCCGACTGCATCCCACTCCATACAGTCGGAGGCAGGAGATGCTCCGGGAAAGGAGGAGAGACAGGAGAACCCCCCCCACACACACACAGACGCACACGCACACCTCTGTTCGCCTCCCCTGGTTGGGTTTGGGGTGACGCACCCGCCGGCTCGGGGTTCAAGAGAGCTCTTTCTCGGGTCCGGGAGGGGCCCCCTGCCTCCAAATAGGACAGACGGAGGAGTGTGGGGTGAGGGTTGCAAGGCTGCCCCAAAACCAGACTTTAAGGGGACCATTTTTTAAAGCCAGGTCCAGCAAGACGGGCTGAGCAGAAGGTGATCGTGTGTGTGTTTAATTCGTTTGACACCTCTTTCCTTCCAAATTTCGACTCGCCCTAGGGGGAAGTGTTCAGAAATGAAGCTGGACTAGATGGGCCTTTGGTCTGACCCAGCGAGGCTCTTCTTAGGTTCTCAGGTTAAGGTCCGACCGACCTTGGTGAGAGCCGTTCTTGGTGAATAAGGATGGGTCTGGAGAGGAGTCTGTATCAAACCGACGCTGCAGTTCTCTCTGAGAGACCCAGGAGAGCCGGCACGGGGAATCCGATATGGCAGAGGAACAAACGGACCCCCCGGCACCTGCACCTCTCCGTATCCATGCCACGTCTTTCCTCCCTGGCCGCTCTCAGCCTGATCCTCAGTTCTACACCGTGAGGACGTCACCCCTCGTGCGTGTGGGACGCATGTTCCTCTTCCCGGCTCCGGCTGGCTCCTGACGAGAATACCAAGCATGGAGGTTCACTGACGAGACCATTCCCAAAGCCCTCTCTCGTGGGGGCCAAAGAAAGATTGGCTTGGAAGGGCAGGTGTCCTTCTTGGGTCTGCTTCATCCATACCAGCACACAACGCCTCGGGCACCCTTTCCTTCCTTCCTTCCTTCCTTCCTTCCTTCCTTCCTTCCTTCCTTCCTTCCTTCCTTCCTTCCTCCCTTCCTTCCTTCTGTATTTCCCTCTTCCTTCCTTCCTTCCTTCCCTCCTTCCTTCCATCCATCCATCCATTTCCTTCCATCCATCCATTTCCTTCCTTCCTTCCATGCATGATGCTTCGTCCACACAAAAACCCCTGCCAGCTTTCCTCCCTCCCTCCCTCCAGGGGCCAAGCCACTGCCATCACCACCACCCTCAAGACGGTTTGAACGATTGCTCCAGAGACAGAAGCCAGCAGCCGGAAGGAGAGAGAAAAACACCATTAAATAGAACCCGCCAGAGGAGAAGGGCCAACGAGGGACAGCTCCCCGTGCACGTAAAAGCCTTGTGAAGAGGAAATTCCCAGCGGCTTGGGGCCAAGGGACGGCACCACAGCAACGGGGCCCGGCTGAAACCAAAAGAAAAGATCAGCCTGGAAGGAAAGCCAAGGAGAGAAGAATCGGCACTGGGAAGGACTGTGCCAGTGCGGAAACTGAGGCCAGAGCAGTACAGTACTTAAAAAAAAAAATCTAAAGGGTACCCTCAGTGGTCATCTAGTCCAACCCTGTTTTGGACCCTTATGGGATGCAAGCACCCCATCCACGGCCGACAGCTGCCCTGCCTGTTTCAACACCGAGCGGGCGTTACTCAAAACAAAACACAAGACTGTGAAAAGCTATCCACTTTCCAACTCCGACCCGAAGCTGCGTGTTATTTATCGCACTCTGTTCTTCATTTGATGCTCCCCTTCGTCACATGTTCTCCATCTCTGGTCCCACCGAATAAAAGCCCTATTTGTCAAGATTCCAAGAATTATTCACGGACCGGTTGCGTTTTGCCTCCGCGAGTGCACTTCTTTCGTAAACATAAACCCAAAGTTTACCCCTAATTATGACTTATGCAAAATGTCAGCGGCGTGAAAATAAATTGCAAGTCGTGTCCCCGTAAATATAACTTACGCAAATGGAAATATACAGGTAGACACATGTAAACATCACAATGTCGGACTAACCCCCTGTTCGTTTTCCTTGAATCTGGAGGCAGGATCTGTGTCACTCCTGCGCTTCCCGCTCAATCCTGCAAACACCCCTGTGAGGTAGGCCAGGCTGAGGGAGATCTCAGAGTGATCTGTGGGGGCCCTCACACTGCCTTGCTCTCTGCTCTACCCACTAGGCTACTCTCTTTGCAACCAACGTTCACATTACTTCTGCACATGAACTGTTTCCCCCCACCCACACACACACACATGGTGGCCACCTGTTCCGAACACACTAGCCACTAGGCCTTCTTACTTTAAAAAAGAGTTCTTTATCAAGTAGCCCACCCACAACGCAAGTAGCCCACCCACAACGCGTCCTTATTTAGTGGCCACCGGGCCCTAATTTAGTAGCCACACACCCTGTGCCGTATTTAGCGGCCACCTGTCAAATCGTTTCAACGGCAGCATGAGCCTTGAGGTCCCGGTCAGCTCTTTCTCCAAACCTGGAGCAAACCTCTCTCTCTCCCTCTTCAAAACCACACAATCTCACCTCTGTTTTCCTTGCTTTAGAGCTAAAAAGAAGCCCATGCCTGAAAAAGCCGTTCTAACGGAACTGTCAAGTGTTCTGGAGTTCCGCCGGACACCCTCCAGAGCAGAGTATGCCAGTATCCTGCTTTCAACGAGACTTTGCTTGTAATTAATTTCTTTTTGCAATAACAAAAGCACAACTGGGTGGCCGCGATAAGGTAGGACAGCACTCCTCTGCTCATTTTAATTACTTGATGGTTATTTGTTTCTTTTACTTGTGTATTTAAAATATTTTCACTCCGGCTTTCTCCTCAAAAGGACCCGAGGCGGCATCGCTGACTAACAACTGAAGTAACTATTGAGTTACTTTTGGATAACAAGAAACTGAACAGCAACTTTTCCAAAATTAAAGTTATGGCACACAGCTGCTGTGCCCTTGGCACATTAAAATAAAAATATTAAAAAATAGACATTTTAATGGACCGCTTAAAAATAATAATTAGCCCCAAGTAGTTCTGAACTTCTAGATTAAACATAAGGAGACACATACTCCTTATATATATATAAAAAGCTTATAATCTTTTATGAAGGCACCTTCAGGGTCAGGTGGAGGCTGTCGTAGGATTTGCCATCCTGTAAAAGCAGGGCAAAGCTGTCTTTGTAAATCTGGATGTAAATAATACTAACAATCAGCCAAGGATGGAAGGATGACCAAGATGGTGTCCCTGACACGCTCTGAAGACCAAGGAGAAAGTATTCCTTCTGAGTTCAGCAACAATGACTGGCCAGAATCCTCTTTGGTCAATTTGGGTTTCAGGGAAACGGCACAATTTATGGTGACCAATTGGCACTAATTAACAAGGCGTTGGTGGCATTCCTGGTCCCGTGATGGAAGCAGGACAGGCACCCAAATAATTAGTGTCCAATTGCCACCCCAAGCGGGCAATTTTCACTGCCGGATAAAACTCCAACGGGATTCTGATCACCATCTTCACAATGACTGTTAGGATGATGATGAATGAGTTCAAAGGCTGAGAAGAAATCGCAGGTAGGGGCCTTCCGGAGTCCTTCGCCCTCCTAGGGTGAACCCAAGCCTCTCAGCTGTCGCCATCCATGTTGGTGCCTCTGCAAAAATTCCTCCCGTGGCCAAGGAGCTTGGAAGCCTTGCCCGCATTTTGGGGTGCAGGGAGATGAAAGAGGGGTGGTGGTCCCAAACCGAATGGATGGGGCTGGGGAGGGCCGGGGGCCAGAGGAGACAAGGAAGCCACAGGTAGACAGGGCGGGAAGTGGGTGAGCGAAGTGGTGGCGGTGGTGACGGAGCTGAGAAACTCAGCCTGGTTGTGTAACTCAATCACACCTGTCTACACAACGCTATTGGTAGCAAATCGAGCTAGATTTTAAAGGGGGGGGGATACACACAGGCAAATTGCAAAGACTTTAACTAGGTTTTTTTGGGGGGGATCCCCTTTTAGGGATGATCATTCCACGATACCGTTTCCTTGCTCCCCCCCAAAAAGATTACATCTCTGTTCCATCGCTACGTTTATATAACCTGCCATGGTCTCCCTAAGCAGAAAATCATCCACGATTCATCCCCCCCTTCCCCGTTTCCATGCAGATCCTTGGGGGAGGGGGGATTGGTAAAAGCCAGGGAAAAATCATTCAAGGGTTGCCGGGGGGGGGGGGGGGGGGAGAGACAGTGGGATGCTGTGTTTTGGAACCCCCACCCCACAACCCCACCCCATAACCCTGGGGCGAGAAACCGAACCAACGCCACGTTGCTAAAAGAGGAAAAACCACTAGGAAGACGGACATCTCCCCCCGCCTTCACCCACCCTCCCTGAAAACAATTTTTAAAAAGCCCCCCCCCCCCCCAAAAAAGGAAAAAGACCTACTGCTATAGAGGGTGTCGATCCAGGAGAGGCCAGGCAGGTCCTGCTGGCTCAAAGGCTCCATCCCGACTCGGTGCTGAGCAGGGGCGGCTGTCAGACCCTCCGGCCGCCCAGCATTTCAAAACAAAGGCAGGGGAGGGGGACTCTGGGAAGAAGGAGGAGGCAGCGAAGTGGGGTGGGGAGGGCAGGGAAGGATAAGGAGGGGGCACTTAAGAAATTGGGGGGGGGGGTCTAGGAAGCCAACAGGGGGGAGGGGGGGATCCAGAGGCAAGCAGAGCCCGGAGAAGGTGGGAGAAGACCCTCTGTCCCCGAACGAAACCAGCCGGAGAGGATTTGCACGCCTGGCCAAGGTGTGTGTGTGGGGGGGGGGGGAGCGTACTTCCAAAGCGTGCTTGAACGGGGAGGGGGGGGCCTGTTGGATGGATGAGAAGGCGAGCAGGAGCTGGCCGCCAACGGAAAAAAGGACCAATCCTCTCCTGCCACCCACCACCAACGCCTCCTCCTCCTCCTCCTCCTCCTCCTCTTCCTTTGCCTGGCGGAGAAAAGAGGGATGATGCCACAGAAGAGAGAGAGAGAGACACAAACACACACACACAGAGAGAGAGACCCTCTTTCTTCTTCTCCTTCTCCCGGGCAGTGGGGGAAAGAGAAGACGGATCCTCCTATGCCCTGCGGCAGGGGGCTGTCTGAGGAACAGAGAGATGCTGAAGAGGAGAGGCGCACAGGCATGTGGCAACCGTTTGGGGGGGGGGGCAAGGGAAACCGTGATTCCGGCCAGGGCAGGATGTGGCCGGCCGGCCTTCATGCGCCAAGAGTCCCCATGGGTTCCCGGCTGGCCAAAAAAACAACAACCACGGGCCCTGCCTTGGCTGGCCCTCGAGGTCCAGGCGGCTTGCAAAGCTCCTCTAGGAAGCGGGGCTCCCTTCATGAGGACTAGCAACCTGCTTTGTTGGGGAGAGGAAGCCCAGCTCTTCTGTCCCCCTGAAGAACCCTCCAAAAAAAGGTCCCTTCAGATCGATGGCCGGCCAGCCAGCCTCCCTGGCTATGGAGGCCCCCCAGGGCCGGCCACAGGGGTCAGCCTCCTCCCCCTCCTCCTCCTCCCCCAGATGGGAACTGTAGTCCCAAAGCCCCTCCGGAGTTCGGAGGTTCTCCATCCTCGCTAGACATTCCGGGCGGGGTTTTGTAGTCCAAAAGAAGGAAACACACAACGGGGATAAAAATCAAGCTCCATCCTCCCAAGGAAAGCCGGCCAAGGGAGCCACAAAGGCTGCTGCCCTCCATTTGGGATTCGGAGGGAAAACTGCTCCTGAAGATGGAGGTTCTCTAGTGGGGCTAGAAAATGGAAATTTATTTTATTTTATTTTATTTTATTTTATTTTATTTTATTTATACAACTTATATGCTGCTCACTACCCAAACGTCTCTGGGCGGCTTAAAATTAAATTGCACCCTATATCCCGAGTTTGCAGGGAAGGAATTTCCAGGGATTACAACAGTTGGCGAGGCTCCTGGATTATGTAAATGTTCTTCCAAAAATGATAATAATTTTTTTTTGCCTTATAATTACTCCCAACCTTTCAGGCCCAGACTGGTCGGTTAAGTCCACTGCAGCCAACATGATTCCCAGCACAGAAAGATACTTTTCGAAAGGCATTACCTTGCCTTTTCTAAAACATACACAAAGCCATATACTATGTATCTAGTTATAACTGCATTGACTATGTTACTCTGTTATACTTCATTGTTTCTTTACACACACACACACACACACACACACACACACACACACACACACACACACACACACACACACACACACACACACACACACACACACACACACACACACGCAAACAAGCAAACAAGAGAAAAGATCAGAATGCTACCAAGCCACTCAACAGTGTAGTATAAAACAGGGCAGGTTCCTCTCTTTTAATCCGGGTTTCCTTCATGAGGACTAGAACCTTTTCCTGCAAAACTCAAGAGTTCTAGCACGGGACAGACAAAGGCCCAGGTTCAACCCCCCCCCCAGTTAGAAAGGGATCGAGAGGGGAGATGATGGGGGGAGACCCTTCCCCGCCTAAAACGCTGGAGTGGAAAGGCTTCTCTTGAGATTCATGAGGACTAGTGCTCTGTTTCACTTGACAAACTATAGCAAGTGTCTCCGCTGGATAGGCCAGAAGCCCCAGGTGCGAATCCTGCCCCTTCCAGACTCCAAAAAGAGGGGGGCCCGCGATCCCATGGGGCAGAAGGGGCACCCCTGCCTGCCTCCTGATCGTGGGAAGAGGCCACGAAGGGCACACCTTGACCCTTCCCTCTCTGGGCAGGCAAGAGACGAGGTCAGGAGGAAGGAGAAACTGGGCACACACACCCTCCCTCTCCCTTCTCCTCTGCCCACCGACCCCCCCACCCCGGCCCCCTCCTCATTTTGCTTTAACATTCGCCCACAGGAAGCGCGGACTACGGGAGCCATCAACCCCAATATGTCAGCACGCCAGCCAAGCGTGGAGGCGGAGGGGCTGCCCTTACCCAGCGCTGCCGACTCTCCCCGTTCCCTGGGGGGCAACGCAGCAGGCGCGCATCCCCCCTCGAACAGCACCCCACGCACCCAATGTCCCCACCCCACCCCAGCCTCGTCCTCTTGGTTTCACACCCACCCACCCACTCCCCTGCCACTTAAGTCCACGTCGCCTGCAATGGCCACCCTCCACCCCAACGCAAGACGCAGAGGAGAGCTTTGGGGACAGGCTGACGGGAAGGAGAACGAGGCAGTCCTGAAATGCATCCAGCCTGAAAACTCTCTCTCTCTCTCTCTCTCTCTCTCTCTCTCTCTCTCTCTCTCTCTCTCTCTCTCTCTCTGGAGTCGGCATGGTCCACACGGACACTCTCTGGTTTGCCGGGCGAGGGTAGGATTCTCCGGAAAAACCCATGATGCTGAGAAAGGCGGAAGGCAGCAGGACAAGAGGAAGACCCGAAGGTGAGATGGATCGACTCCATTTAGGAAACCACGACTTTGAGGTTCTCAAGAGCTGAGCTGAGCTTTGGAGGCGAGGGCATTTTGGACACGGCTCGTTCCTAAGTGAGCTGCAACCCAACAACAACAACAACAACAACAACAACAACAACAACAACAACAAAACAAATACTTTTTTCTTGTTCTCCCCCCCCCCCACACACACACACCTTTCAAGCCATTAGCCGTTCCAGCTATGAGGTCTCCATTAGGCTTGGGGGGGGTGAAGGCTGGCTTAAGACCCCATCAGGCACAAAAAGGCTCTAGTCCTCATGATATTCAAAGAGAACACACAAGGTTTTAGGTCCAAGAGGGGTTCTCCCCCCCCCCCCATCCTTCTGGGCCAGAGATGGCCCCACCACCACCTTGTTCTCCACCACCTCATTAGGCATCCCCCTCCTCGCTCCCTCCCTCGTTCTCCTCCGGCCCCTGCGCCTCGTGAGTCACGAGAGAAGGGGGGTGAGTCACGAACAGAAGGTGGCAAACGGAGGACGGGAACGCGCCAAAATTAGCCCCGAGATGACGCGCCAGCGAAAAGAGCGAGTGGCTCTCCTCTCTGGATCGTCTCGTTCGCAGGCAGACGAGCGCCCAGCGGCGACCACATTTTTTAAAAATGGTTTTTAAGAATTCCTGAAAGGAAGGCGCCCATCCCGGACGGACCCAGAACCAGCTACACACACCGCATCACCGCATTTCACTGGATCAAACTTGGAACTCAGTTCCCCACCCACCCACCCCTCTGCATCACAATGAGGACTGGAAGCTTGTTTAGTGTCAACAGGCCGCCTGCTGAGATGGAATGGACCCCATGGAGTCCAGGCCTTGCCACAAGGAGGACTCGCTCTCCCAACCCCTGGCCGTCCCTTTTAAGGCTCCACCATCCCACCTGAAGGCAGCTGGGTTGGGAACACTGAGGACTAGAAACCTGGGCGGCCGTGGCTCAGCAGCAGATAGCCAGCTCTGCGGATTTGGACCCACGGCCCTTCTTCCAATCCTGAGAGCCACGCGGGACGCAATTCGAGCCGCCCGGCAGGACCTAAGGCCTGGCCGCGCATTGTAAACTCCTCGCTTTAAGACTGACTCCGATCTTTCCCGGTCCTTGTGGTGCTCCGAGCCAGCTGCGATGCAGCAGAATTCCCTCTGTGCATGCTCAGAGGCCAGCTAGCCCTGCTTCCGCTGCCCTGCCCAGAATCCAGGCAGCTTTCGGAGTAGAAAACAAGCACCGTGGTCAGGATGCGCCCTCACAACCCCTCTGCAACGACGGGGAGAATGACAGGGAACAGGAAATAAACACGGGGTTGGTTTTAGGGTCCCTCTGAATGTGGGAAACATCTGCGCTTTTTTGGAGAACCCTCCAGTGCCACCTTGTGGCCAAAAGGGACCTGCCGCTTCTTTTGGGAGCCAGGTGTGCGCGTGTGCGTGCGTGCGTTACACCAAGAAGACTCTCCCGGTTGAATTTCTGCCTGCGACACAGCTACCTGCCACTTTAGTTTTTAAAAAATGGCAGGCGTAACCAACAACAACCCATTCCCCCAACAACAAGAAAACATGGGGGGGGGGGGCTGGTGCAACAAGGCGGTGTGGCGAAGTGGTTAGAGCACTTGGCTACGATCTGGGGGAGCCGAATCCTGGCCGCACAGGGATGCGATGTTCACGGAGGGGGGGGGGGGGGGGTGCGAGGTCTGGGGCCATGCCTGCCTCGCAAGGGCGTTGTGCTAACCAAGAGGGAAATGAAAGAGCCAAAGATCTTAAGGAGAACCCGAAAGGTTTTTTTTTTTTGGGGGGTTAGCCTCGATTATTGGCTTATTATGGGGTTTCCGAAGGGTGGGGGATGTGCCTGTCGTCCCCCACCCCGCCGCCCAGTCGGGAGCAGGAGATCCGGCAGGCGACGCAGAGAGTGGGGCCTGCGTTTGAGGAAAAACAGCCGGTCCCTAGATCCAGCAGACCCTCGTATAACCAAACAGCTTGTATAACGTAAAATTTGTACAACATAAAAAAATTCCAGAGATAGGGGAAATTTGCTTAACGGAATTGCCTATGGGGAGAATCCGTGCAACATAAAAATGGGATCACTCTGTTTTCAATGCATTCCTAGGGGAAATTTGCATAAAGGAAAAATTGCTTAACGTAGTTTCATTTGGAACGAATTAATTCCTTTATACAAGGTACCCCTGTATATGCCCAGAGGGTGTGGCGGCTGATTCATGGCTCTGGAACCCGGCCCTAATTGTCCTTCCAGCCAATTACCTCTTTTTTCCATGCCTCCTGAGTCCACATGAAGCAGAAACACACACACACACACACACACACACACACACACACACACACACACACACACACACCAAAGGTGCACAGGCTGTCGGCTTTCACCCCACCCAACCTCCACTTCACGGACCTGAGAGGGTATTATTCCCGGGCCAAACAGATAAGTTCCAATTTTGGCACAGGGAAGGCATTCCACCCAACCCACCGGCAGGAGGTGAGGAGAAGCCGAGATAAATCTCTGGAAAGGATTGTCTCTTGGGTTACAGGGCACAGCACTTTTGCACAGAGCTTGCAAAACTTACTTCCCGGGTCCATCGCTCCCAGAATCTCCCAGAGGCAACTTTCTAGATGTAGGTTTAAAAAAATCGCCAGACTGGACCGTGATCTAAGACGAGCCCTGACAATTCTCAAAAACACACACACCCAAGTGTTTTATAAATCTCCATCCTGGTTTGTTACCTGGGATGGACTTTCCCTCCAGGGATCTGTCCCATCCCCTTTGGAAGGCATCCAGGCCAGGTGCCATCACCACCTCTTGTGGCAGGGAGTTCCACAGACTAACAACACACTGGGTGAAAAAAAAATATTTTCTTTTGTCTGTTCTCACTCCTCCCAGCCCTCAATTTGAGTGGACGTCCCCCTAGTTCTGGTATTTCGTGAGAGGGAGAAGAGCGTCCCTCTATCCACTTGACTCAAGCCCTGCATTATTTTGTACGTCTCAATCATATAGGGAACCCTATTTCTCTCCTTCCAAGACGTCTGGAGCAGCCCTGCTCCTTTGATTCCGTTTTTGGGCAAGGTTTGCCTGTTTTCTTCCATCCCCCCCCCCCCCCGTGGGCAGTCATCTTCCTCTTACGCACCTCGTGGTACAATGTGTGATGGAAGAATGTTACACCCGCCCCACATAAAAAAAAAACACACCAACCCTTATCATTCTGCATCAATGGCTGCTCCCCACCCCTGTTTCCTGGACGGAGAAGAACCAGAATCAGTTAAAAAAAAAAAAGGCTGAGAGCCAACCACAAAGCATTGGTGCCCCCCCTCTCTCAATCTCTCTCTCTCATATTCTCGGGGTCTCTGCCCCTTCTCTCATTCCCCATCCTGGTTCTGCTTTTTTTCCCTCTGTACCCCAAAGGCCAAGCATCTCCGGAGGCAGGCCGGGCCGGGCCGGAGAGGCCAGGTCACAAGCCACCGCCGGCTTGGCTCAAGGAAACAGTCAGGGTTGACGTTTTTCGCCCAGATCACAACCGACACCACCACCACCACGGATCAGGCGCTTCCTTTGCCACCCACTCACCGCCACCCCTGGGGGGCACCTTGGACCTTCTTCCGACCCAAACCTGCTCCGTTTTGCAAAAATATAAGCAACCCGGGGGGGGAGGGATTTCCCCTCTCCTGTCTCCTGCAGATGAATCAACTGGAATTTTGAGTTGATTCACCCAACAGCCACCCGTGGCAGGCAAAATATTTCACGGGCAGAGGGGGCGCTTCTCAAAAAGAAATGAATAAATAAACAAGATAAACACCCCTCGTCAAAATCCTCGCTCTTCTCTCCGATCGGCGAGCTTTCGTCTCCGATCGGCAAGCGGCGATGAAAGCAAGGTTCCCCTGCGGGCCAAGGTGGGTCTGGAGCAGCTGTTCCCAGCCGGACCAGTTTCAGGAGCTCTGAACTACATCGCCCCTCGTCCCCAGGCGGCCCAGCCTAATCCGCTGCAGACAGTAACTCTGCCAGCTTGATGCAAACAGAACAGCCCGGTGGGACCTTTGGCAACACAAAGGCTCATGGATCTTGGCAACTCGGCTTCCCTCAATTTGAATTACGGCTCTTGGTGGCAAATAGAACATTTCTCATATGATTAAAAACAGAGAGAGAGAGAGAGAGAGAGAGAGAGAGAGAGAGAGAGAGAGAGATGAATTACTGGCATATCTGTGTTTTTAATTCTCCTGCATTCCACCCTTCTCAGACTCCCCAGCAAAGACGTATTTCACCCCAGAGCACAGATAATTTTTATAAACGGTGGTTTCTATTTGCATACACAACCGAGACCAACCTCGCATAGGGCTTAAGGAATCAGGCTGAAACTTGGGTGGGGTGGGATCCTGGGTTCGAGTCTCCACAAATTCAGGAAACTGACTGGGGAACCTTGTTTCTCTACCAAACCGACCTGCCTCGCACGACTGATATTGTGAACATAAAGTATGAAAAAGACAACCAGGGACGGAGGCAGTACAGTCTTTAAAACCAATGATGAAATATCGTTAAAAAAAAAAAGCCCTGACTCTCAAGAGTGGACCTCTGGCCATCGTTCCTACAGGACACAATAAACGATGGTATTAATTATTATCTCCTTTCATTCGGCAAAGAGTCTGATCGCTTCCGGTGCCGCCTGAGAGAGAAGGCAGATGGGATCGTATAGCATGCATGTGGCGAATGGATCTTATGTCCCCTGCCACCCGGGTGGCCTTGCACAAGCCACATTTGGGGGTGGGGGGGCAGAACGTCCCCCAGAAGGAGGGAATTTCCTGAGCTGACCAGAAAAAACCTGGGTGGGCCCTCCGGCGAGTCACAAATCGACCCACCCCCCTTACGACAGTACCTCTGATCATCTAAACAGAGTTAAGGCAACCAGGGATGGTCACACCCCACCACCAGAGTCCAAAATTGTATTTGGCCAGCTGGCCAGCAAATGGTGGCCCCATCTGTTTCCAAAACCGCAGGCATCTGGCGCTGAGAAGAAGGGTATGGGTGGGTGTAGCCAGAAATCCTCCATATATTCTCCTGAATATTGAGGGTGCGGGATCCGGGTGGGGAAACCCAAGCTGAAAATTGGGGGGGGGGGGTTGCGTCTTTCCTTTCCTGGGGTTTCGGAAGGACTGGCCCTCCAAATATAGTCCATCCATCCCTCCCAAATAAAGATTTCCACTCCGAATTCACAAATTGTCATGCTCTGCCTTCTAATCTTTCCTCGTGCCTCCTTCCTCAGTTCCCTTGAGAGCCCCAAATGACCTCCTTTGTGGAAACAGGAAGCGGGCAGCTCTGAAGAAAGACCCAGAGAGCGAGGTTTTGATGGCCCACGGAAACAGGGTGTGCTTTTCTTTTTTGGGTGGTGGTGGTGGTGGTAGAGGAGCTGATCTCCCTCCTCCACACCCAGGGATCAAGCGGGTGCTGTCCTCGGGAACTACGTAGAGGAACGTTTTTTTTTCCTGGTTCAGTAGGAAATTGGTTCCGTGACTTCCCTTTTCTCGGTTTGGTTTCGAGGTGACTCATCTCGCCCACGCAAGCAGGGATAATAATGCAGGAGGCTCAAAAGGTTCCTCCTGGCCTCCGATCCAGCCTCGGAGGAGTCGGCGTCCTCCCAGGCGGAAGCCGGTGTCAGATCCCCTCCCTACGAAAGCAAACATTCCGGTTGAATTGCAAAAGCATGGCAGTCAGCTCAGGGAAAGAGTCGGTACCCAGGTCGAAAGACAGAAAACCCGCTCAGGGAGCCACACGGCCGCAATCGCTCGCCAGTGTCGTTCCAAGCCTTGCAAACGCGAGAATGCTATTCTTTTAAAAGCGCAACTCTTCCGTCTCCTGTTTCCCAACAGCAAATAAACCCTTCGAGAATGCACCAAAAGAAATGGGTTCTTGTTTTGTTTTTAATTGTTGCAATTAAATTGTTGCAATTTAATTGTTCCACACTCACACGTGGAAGGATGCCACGCGACAGCCAAAGGGGCCGAAACAGACTTCCCTCGTGTCTAGCTCTCCCTGCAAGGGACGGGCCGTAGCAGGCGGCGCAGGGACTGGGTTGTATTCCTCCTCCTGGATTCTCTTGAGAGCCCATCTCACAAATAGGAAAAGACAGGGAACTCCAGCCTGGAAAAGGACCTGACCCAGCCCGCCAAGAACCAGGAAGAAAGTTTGTAAAAAACGGAGAAGTTTTTGGCAAGAGGAGGGAAACCAGGCCTTGTTTGGGTTTCAAATGGGTGACGTGTCAGTTCTTGCGACACGGGTGTCAATGCAAGCAACCGGTGGTTTGCAAGCAAGGGAGCAGAAGAGGGGGATTTTTCGCTCCACCGATCCGGCGGGGAACACCTGGTATCATGAAAGCAGAGGGAAATGATCGCCGGGAGACGCAACCGAACCAACGCCGGAGAAATTTAAGCTGGGCCGTGGCTTTGGAGGGCAAGGAGCCAGGAGGGCTTTTAGCTAATTAAAACGGCAGGGAGAGGGAAGCATTAGGGTTCAAGACACACTGGTGTCCCCCCCCCCTTTAAGGTCTTGCCATCAGACACACCGATTGAGAAAGGATTCAGAAGAAAGGAAGACCTGTGGACGACTAGCCGGTTTCAGGCATCAGGTTTTGCTCCACCGAAAACCGATCCTGACGCAGAGTACAGTTTGAACAGAGGATAAGACAAGATCGCAAATGGTTGCTTTATCATCGGGCGATTCTCCCCACACGGATTGGGGGGGGGGACCCAACAACATAAAGAGAATCTCAGCTATTTGTTCTAAGAAAACAACAAACCATCGGGAACTCCCCAGGCTGGGATGGCAAGCCTCTGGGGATGGCTTGTTCTCGCAACTGAGAGCCGTTGGCTGCACAAAAGACCCGCTCTTGGCCGAGACGGAAACGCAGGCACAAGCCAACACGGCAGGCTGCACTTTGGGGCTTTCTCGGAGAAGGGAATAGCCGAGATCAACGCCCTCATGTGAAAGTCTGTATTTCACGGTACGTGCACGTGGGCAATCTTTGCAATTGACCTAACGTCAACAGAGCAAAACGCTTGATCGGGTGTCACTTCTCTGGCGGGTCCTTCCCACACGCCAGTCACAAGGTTAAGGAACCAATGCGCACCCCCAAACCCACCCCAGGCACCCCAAGGACTTCCCTGCTGTGTTCAGTCTAACGTGGTAAAAGGAGAAAAGACAGTCTTGTGAAATGTGTTTGTTTACGTGTTTGGTAAGAACATTTGTTTCTGCTTGCCTTCAATATTTACAAGAAGAAACCCCTTTGGGTGGAGAAGATACAACCTCAATTCAACCCTTTGGGAAGAATCATGAGGACTAGAATCTTAGTTTCCCAAACCCCTCCTTTCGTCCCCAGAAGGTCCCAAGTTCGGCCCAAAGCATCTCCCCAGTTCACCGGAGAAGGAAGAAACGCCTAGTGAGGGTCCGTCACAGCCCCCCAAAACACGGATCGTGCCAGTGGAAAACGCAACACAACGAAGGCCAAACTCCACGCGACTACTCCTGTGACTCACTGCCCACAAGGCAGGTCACCGTCCGCTTCAGTGGGTTTTGTTTCCTTTAAAATCAGGGAACACCATCAAACCAGAGGAAAACAGCATGGAGGAAGCGACCCTTCTAAAACGTCTTTACTACCCATGGATCGCACTTGCCCAACACACACACACACACACACCCCAGCCAGCCAGCAGGGCCAGGGGAGGCGCATCATCTGGGATCCAAAAAGGAGAGTTTCCCCCCCCACCCCCTAGCATGACCCACGCTCCGCTGAGCCTCTTCCCGCCAGCGCAGTCTACCAGGCAATGCTGTCAGCGATCTTTATTTCTGACCTCAAAGAGAAGGGACCTCGGGGAGTCGAGAGGCCTTACACACACACACACATAAACGCCCCAAAATTGTGAGGGGGGGACTCACCGACGGAGGAGGCGTCCTCGCGGTCCGAGCTGTTGCCGCTCCAGTCGCTGGCCCCGGGCGACTCCCCATCCCGCGGCGGCGGCGGCGGCGGCGGCGGGGGGCGATGATCCGGGGAGCCGGAGCCGCCGTCGGGCAGGTCGGGGGGGTCCCGGGGTCGCCTCCACTGGCGAGGCGGGGGCCGGGGGGCTACCGGGGGAGGCCTCAGCGAGGAGTAAGGAGTCTGCTGGCGGGGCGGGGGCCCTGGGCGCGTCCTGGGCGCCACCGGGGGTCCCCTTGGCGTCGGCGGGCTCTCCTCCAAACCTGCCCTGGGCGCTCGGGGGCTGCCGGCCGGCGTCGGCGTCGGGGGCTCCTGCTGCTGCTGCTGCTGCTGCTGCTTCTGCCGCCCGGCGGGGGCGACCCGGTGCCGCTCCAGCGCCGCCTCCAGGAAGCCGATCTTGAAGGTCTCCTGGGCCAAGGCCCGCTGGAGTTCCCGCAGCGCCCGCCGGCACCGGCTCAGCTCGGCTTCCACCGCCGCCACCGAGTCCAGCCGGAGAGGCGGCGGGGGGGACCCTTCTTCGCCGGGGAAGTGGAGGCGCCAGAGGCGCTCGAAGTCCGCCCCGGGGGGCTCCTCTTCCTCCGGAGGCTCCCCCATGGCTGGAAAAAGAGGGGTTTTTTTTGGGGGGGGGGAGAGACGGCGGCGAGAGAAGAGGACTCCCCCCCCGCCGCCCCTCCGATCGCCCGTGCGTAAAAACGCACCGCGCGCACTCAACTTTCTTTCCAAGCGCCCCGTCTCGGCGCGGCGCGGCTTCCGCTCTCGGTGGGGCGGGAAGGGGGGGGTGTCGGCCCCGGGCCTTTCCCCTCCTCGATCGCTCGCCCGCTCGCCCTCTTGGCTTCTTCTCCTCCTGGCCCCGAGAGAGCTCCGCCTTCCACCAGGGAGGGCCGCCCCGAAGGCTTGCCCTTGTTGGGCCACCCCCTCCCCTCCTTCCGCGCCTCCGGGCGGTGGACCTGCGTGTCGAAGGAGGCGCCTCCCGACGACCAGCCAGGGAAGACGGAGAAAAAGAGAGAGACCCAGAGAGACAAAAAAGAAAAGAGGCTGCCTTCCGATCGTCGGAAAGCCCGACTCTGAACCAAAGGCAACAATACTGCTGGGGAAGACAGGATGTAGTAGGGAAAGGGGAAAGCCCCGGTGTGAGATGGGTTGGTGGAGTAAAAGAAGCCACGACACACACACCCAAGCCGTAATATCTTAACAGGGTTGTGTTATAAATAAGCAGAGTCCCCATCAGTCAGAAGTGGAAGGGCCACACCTCGGATTAAAGCAAAAAAGCAAAGTGTTCTGCTTATATACCGCCCCATACCACTACAAGTAGTCTCTGGCCGGTTTACAGTGTTTAAATTATAGTATGCAGGCTACACATTGCCCCCCCCCCCAGCAAGCTGGGTACTCATTTTACCGACCTCGGAAGGATGGAAGGCTGAGTGAACCTTGAGCCTGCTACCGGGGATTGAACCCCCAGGTCGTGAGCACAGTTTTACCTGCAGGACAGGCATTTAACCACTGCGCCACGAGGCTCACTTAAGAGATACACCGGCGGGCTTCTCTCTCGCTCCCCAAAAAAACAGATGCCCCCCAAATGGTGCAGAGAGGGGCATGGGGATTTAGTGCCTCCCTGGGCCACTGTCGGCGTGGGTTTGCTCTAATAAAAACCCTTGTTGGCCTTGGCGGAAGTTACTGGGGCCGTCCCGGGGGTCATAGCCTTTGGGGTGCAAACCCAAGGGACCATCCGCCAGAGTTGGTGAAGAGCCCTAACAACCACCATGGTGACAAAAGAGGCGATGCTGGGCGGTTAATGCTGATTTTGGAGCAATTAACGCCGATTCCAGAGCAAGCCTGGCCAATTCCCCGGGGGGGGGGGGAGATTTCTCAGATTTCCTTCCCTTCCGTCCAAACTGGAGCTCTGCACTACCTATTACAGACTTATTTTTTTAAAAATAGAATTCGACACATTTCCAAGCCCCTAATAAGCCGTTCGTCGTTGCCGACGATACCGTCATTGGAATCAGCAAGTGCTTTTCAAAACCTCTTCCCAAGTACACATGGAAACAGCGCCAACAGCCTAGATCCGGTCGTCTTGGCCCTCCGCGCCCTGATCTTTGCCGTCCCCACGACTGCTTCCCCCCCCCTTGCCAATGCTTTTGCTGGCCTAGCTTAAACTTTCCCCCCCCCCCGTAGGCGGCTCCTTGACCCAAGTGGCCGGTCGCCATGACAGGCCAGGGAGAACCCACGGGGAAGAGCCTCCTGCACCACGCGTGGACTAATACGAAAAACCACCTGGGGTCTTTGAAAACCCGTAGCCATACTTTGATGAATCAATAAATCAATTTTAAAACGGGGGGGGGGGAGAGACCCTCTCGTCTCTCCTTCCCCTTTCTTCAATCCGATGGCTCACGTTTTGGTTTCGAAACCGGAGTTCTCCCTTGTCACATCAGCCCCCTCCAACTGATTCAAGCCCCTTTTGTGGCTGCCGATGCCCCTCCATCCAGAAGGCTGCTCCATCCCCTACCACCACCACCAGCAATGCCAACCGCGAGGTTCTCCTGCCCACCTCACCTGGGCTCCCACCTGTGGTCTTCCAGGCAGCCCTCCGTTCTCCGTGGGGTGACGATCCCGCAAGGGAGGGGGGGCGTGGAGATTCTCTACCGTTCCCAGGCCGAAGAGAGGGGGGTCCCGCCTCTTTCTCTGGAAAGGACGCCAATCCAAAAAGTGTCCTTCATCTGATGCCGGTATAGGCATCTCCCTGCACAGCCGTCGGCGACGCTACGCTGCAGGATTCCCCGCAGGGCCGAGACGCCTCCCTTCTTCCCAGCTGCTTTGGAGCCAACGATCCCATCTTTTGGCTAATTAATCTCTCCCCGCTTTCTGAGGTGCTGCCTGCCTGCGCCTCTCCGCCGGCCTTCCCACTGGAAATAAAAGAACAGCCTTTCAGCCCGAGATGGCCGGTCAGCTAGCCAGCCAGCCGGCCAGCCAGCCAGCCAGTCGGCGACTCAACTGGGAAAGCAGAGAGGGAGGCGGCGGTAATAAACCAGCCCGCCGCCGTTGACGAGGGCTAAGTGTTTTTCTGGATCATCTCCCGGTGCTGAGGAAGCACAAAACCTCCTTGGCCCGTAGATGCATCAGGGAGCCCGGCGGCTCCCTCGGGGAAATCTTGGGGGGGGGGGACGGGGATCTGCTTGGCTTCTCAGGCCGCGTGCCAACGACGCAGCTCCGAAAATGGCCCTGCCGCAGGGAACCGGCGGGCTTGGAGGGCAGCAAGGCGCTGGGAATGGTTCATAAAACCATCATCCTTTGTAAACCGCCCAGAGTAGCCATGTAGCTCGACGGAGCGGTATATAAATTTAAATAAATAAATAAACAAACAAACGTCCTCGTCACACTCCCTTCTGTCCACCTGCCTCTCACCTCTTCCTACGCCCGTTTTGGTTTTCTTTCTAGGAACGAAAGCTGTCCTTTCTTAGGAAAAGATGTGACACGCCTGCCTGAGATCCTCAGGGCTGACCCGAGAGATTAAGCCGCCAGAGCCCGTGGTCAAGCTCTTCCAGGTGCGGAAGAAGAAGCCAGAGCGTTACGCGGGGACGGAAGTGGGGGCCTGTTCAAATCCTAGCGGCCAGGGGAGGGGAGATGAGAGCTAGTTCCAATAACTCTCAGCTCGGCCTACCTCGCAGGACTGTTGTCAGGGTAAAATCGGAGAGAGGAGGAGGAGGCAGTGTAATTAAACCAAGAAATACAGAAGGAAACTGGGCAAGAAATTGGCACCAGGGGAGGGCGGGAAAGGACGTGAAGCCGGAACGGGGAACAGGCCAGCAAAGAATGAGCAACCGAAGCCGCCACATCACAGCTGCCGCCTGAGGCACGAGTGGCACCCTTTCTCGCGGGCCCGGAGGGACAATTCTTGACATCATCCCAAATCATCACGTGTTCACCCAGAGTGGAAAGAGGAGCCTCCCCCCCCCCCGGTCTGCTGAAGACGGCAAGTGTCAGCCACGGAATGTCGTCCAACAGTGCGCATCTCTTGCGTGTGCGAGGTTAACCTCAGGATCCGGCCTCAACTTCACAGTTGAGGGCGGGGGTTTTTTTGTGTGTGTGTGTGTGGGGGGTGTTGACTGATTCTGTGTGTTGTGTGTCAGAATGAAAGATAAAAACCTAGGTTACCGGTTTGGGCCTGGGGGGTGGTGGGGTGGAGCGCCCCAGTCGTCCCTGCCTTCTTCCAGGCTTGACACAAGTAAGGCCGGGTCACATCAATGGACAAGTCCTCCCCTCCCGGGGGGGGGGGCGGGCGGTCCTCCATCGCTCTCCGTCCTTCTGTTCTTTATGCCTCGCTTGCCCACCCTGCAAGACCAAACAACGAGTTGGGCTTGTATTTTTGAAAGTTTAAAACAAAATGCCTTCCCTGCTCTCCACCAAGGAAGGCGGCTTCAACCACAGCCTCAGATCAGCCGGTGGGCGCTTCGACTTTCATCCACCAGAGAGAGCTAAAATACTGTCTTGCCTTCCTTGGCTGGGAAATCTCTCTCTCTCTCTCTCTCTCTCTCTCTCTCAATCTGCATGCACACACATCTGTCTGTCTTGCTTCCTAATCATATGCAGTAGTTTATATTGTATTGTAAACCGGCCGTGTAGCTAGGTGGAGCAGTATATAAATTTTATAAATAAATATGACCATGTCTATCCAGCCGTCTACGTCAACACATCTATTTACCTCCCTGTTTACTTAATTCACCTATTTAATGGTGCAGTTTCTGTATCTGGCTCTTTGTACCTTCCCCTCTCCCCCCCCCCCCCCCCCGTATATACACACAAACCTGTCTGTCTTGCTTCCTAATCATACAGTTTCTATACTGTACTCTCTTTATTCTCATGTCTTTCCAGCTGCATATGTGAACACATCTATTTACCTCTCTTGTTTACTTAAGCCACCTATTTAAAGATGCAGGTTCTGCATCTTCTTTGTGCCTACATCTCTCTCTCTCTCTCTCTCTCAATCTCTCTCTCTCTCTCTCTCTCTCTCTAGGTGCATATCCATAAGCGGTACCTCGACTTACGAATTTAATCCGTTCCGAATGCATGCTCTTAAGTCGAACTACTCTTGAGTTGGGGTACTTATCTAAAAATTGAAAAAAATAAGTTAAAAAAGGAAAAAAAGAAAGAAAAAAATATTTGTAAGTCGAGCAGACGAATTTCTCTGCCTGTGCAGGCATCAGTGCATGTCTCCCCCTGCACAACCTACCAACACACGCTGTACATCACACCGGCTAGTGGAAGAAACAGAGAACGCTGAATGAACTGTTCCCATCAGTGGCTCCAAAGCTTAGCTGTAAATGACCGGCTGTGCCAACAGACTATAATTGGGGGGGGGGAGAGGAAGGCAGGGTTGGTGCCCACGGGTGGAGATCCCATGGCCTTGCTATGGAAGAGGACCTCCTTTCTGGGGCTCTTCCAGGTTCCTCTTTTTTTGGGGGGGGGAGGTTGGGGATGAGGGTCCCACCACCGCAGATTGAGGGGCCGGGGGCAGGCCGGGTCCTGAGTCACACCATGGGGGCCTCAAACATTCCTGCACCCTGCCAAGGTGGAGGGAGAGGAGAGGCGCAGGAAGCCAAGGCCTGCCGGAGGGTACGGGCCAGCCCGCCCTCCGCCCCTTCCGTCCGTCCTTCCTTCCTTCCCGATACCCGCCCTCCGGCTCTTCCTCTTTTGCAAAGAGGAGCCTCCTTGTTGGCCTTTATTTAGGAGATTTACGGCCTGCTGAGCCAGACACAACTGGGGCTCATAAAGCTTCCTTGGGTGACAAGGGATAAATCAAAACAACGGGCTACGGGAGGTTCCCCAGCCCCACCCCCCCCCCGTCCCCCAATCCTGATCTGCCCCACCTCAACCTGCGTCCTTCGTCATCGCTCCCAAACTGGGAAGCAAGAGATGCTTTGGGCCAGTGGTGGCGGCAGCTGGCACACACACACACACACACACACACACACACACACACACACACACATAAGCTGGACCCTGGCTGGCCAGTGTCTTTCTTACTGAGAATATATGTCTGTGAAGATTCTCAGTCATCCAGGTGAGTTTATTTGGAAGTTGAGTCATGGCTACTGGACTTCTTTTTCTTGAGAGATAGAAACGTTTCGCTGTTCATCCAAACAGCTTCGTCAGTCTGATGAACCTGTTTGGATGAACAGTGAAACGTTTCTCTCTCTCAAAAAAAGGAGTCCAGGAGCCATGACTCAACGTCCAGGTTCTTACTGAGAAGAACACCAATGGACGTGTGTTTCTGGGCTAAACCCTGTGACTGTAAGGCACGATTTCCACTTAGAAATGTGATTTTTTTTGGGGGGGAGGCAATTGGGGCTGGAAATTATGGAAGCAGAGCCCCCCCCCTACAAAGGCCACAATTTCAAGCTTTTTTATCCAAAAAAAAAAGAGCATTTGAAAGGTTTTTCTTTTTTAAATTGGCATTGCTTTGGCTTACCTGAGCTTCGAATTAACTCGTTAGAGTTTTAAAAAAATAACTCGCACTCAATTCCTTGGGTCCTTTCTGAGAATGGTGTGGCAAAAATGTTTTAAATAAATAAATAAATAAAATTACCAGGGGACAGCTCATGATGGTAACATCCTTCAGTCTCACTGTAGCTAGGTTTTTCACTACTATTCCAGTAACCAAGTGGGGTTCATCCCTTGATTTGTTTTTGGTTTTTCAAAGAAGTAACTAAAAAGGAATTGCAGACTGATAAGAAAAGAACAGCAACAGTAACTAATTACTATTTGGGTTGCGAATTAGTTGCTCCCTTCGCACGGATCAGCAGCGGTTTGTCCAGGGGTTAAGCCGGAGAGGCCTTTGTTACATCGCTTGGGAAAGGCAGGGGTGAAGATCTGGGTTATCTTCTTGATAAAGCAGGTGCGTGTGACGGCCAAGCTAGGGCAAAGCCAGGGTTCTAGTCCTCAAGGTTCTTGGATGGGGGAAACGGGTTGATTTGAACTGGAATAGAGGAGATCCATAGCTTGGCCCGTTTAGATCTGTATTACCAGTTCGGACGGATAGAAACAGCTCTCCGTCGCCTTCTTTTCTGCCAGCGTGACACAGCTTTGTGGTCAGAGCTCACAGAAGTGGACTGCCAAGCCCCGTGATAGGGGGATTCTGGGTCTTGTAGTTAAAAAGAGAGAGATTCCTTCTCCCCCTGCAAACCTGCATATTAGGTTAAGGGGAGTGTTTTCTCATTTAAACTGAGCCAAGATAATAAGCACCTTTTTTGGCTTCCTGAGTGAAATAGGCAGCTTTTAAATCACCGTCCGGTCCCTTCTTCCTCCTGGGGGTATCTCCTCTGGGCGAGTTACTCCTTTAAATCTCCACCTCGACCAACCCCCCAAAAACCAGGCAGGTGAGCAACGGAAGCAAGCGGGGAGGGGGAGGGGGAGGCACTGGTTTCCTGCCCAGCCTTTGAAGTCTGGCTGCTTTCCCTCGGTTGATTTATGGGGTGCAGGGACCCCCTATTAAGCCCCGGCTTCAAAAAGGCGCCTGGGAAGGGAGAGAGACAAATAAGGCAGAGATTCATGGCTGCCCACGGACGGACCCAAGCCTGGAGGCGATGGGAGGCCGAGAAACTCCCCCTGGGTTTGGGGGGTGTTTTCGCAGCGACCCTGTTGGCTTGGTTTTTACCTTTCCAGCGATGAGCGGGAGGCCGCCGGCATCTCCCCCTCTCATGGGGCAGTGAGTTCCAGGGGTCCTCTAGGCAGCGCATGGAGGAGACTCTCGGCTTCGGCCGCCATTCCGGTGCGGTTCCCCCGGCTGCTCTCACTGAGAAAGAAGAAAATAAGTTATTCGCCAAGTGCCAGATAATGAAATTTCCTCTAAGGGACCCTTGTATTTGGGTGGGGGATTCTGTGCTCAGAGACAGAATAAGAGGGCCACAGGACTGCAGGCGGGGCAGGGCCCTCAGAGGTCATCCAGACCAACCCCGTGGCTCAGGCAGGAAACCGACACTCCTGGCAGAGGGATACCTTCGCTCCGGGCACATTGACAGATGTTAGATCTATTTCCCTGGAAATAAACATGCCCAGATGGGCCTCTCCTCTTTCTTGGGTGGAATTATGAACCTCGATCCACTTTGGCTGAAAATAAGCACGGCGAACAAGAACGAACCAGCTACTCTGCTCTTCTATGGTTCTCTGGCTCTGGTTCTGTTCAACAGAAAAAAAAAACTTCCCCAGTTGAATGCCCGCCTGAGAGCTGTGCAGTTCATAAAAGGGCAGCCACTGGCTGGGGATAAGAAACCGGCCATCTAATGAGGCTGAACGCCACGTGCCTCTCATCTAACATTGTCGGCCCGTTTTCCTCTAACGGGGCTTAAGGGGGTTCACAGGCTGGTGTCTCTTCTCTCTGCTTTATTCTCACGATGACCCTGCGAGGGTGGGATAGGCTGACCGGGACAGGATGGGACAGGCAGGCCCCATGTGAAAACAATGGGTTGCAGGACTCAAGGTGGGAATGAAAACCTCGATCCCTCCAATCTGGGTCTCACGCTCTCACCACTACACCGCAGGGCCGTTGGGTTCTCTGTTGGCCCTTCTGAAGTACAGAGGCCTGTCACGATATTCCCCCCCCATCTCACATGCAGGACCCTAAAAGGAACCCCAAAGGGCTGCCCTGGTCCCTTGTTTTGGTCCAACCCCAAAGAGCGATTATCCCAAAAGCGGGTCTTTTGTAAGGCCAACGGCTCTTCAGGGCTGGTGCAAAGACTGCAGGTGAAGGCATACATGGTCCTGCCGCTGGATTCATTCATCCATCGATTGGACACAGCAGCCCAGCCCAAACAGCTTCAGGTAGTGCTTAACTAAAGTTAACGACAGCTAGGCTCCGGGTGCGTGGACGTTTTGTTCCGTGCTTCGGCTCTTGCTTGTAACATCCAGGGATTCCGCCACCCTCTTTTTAAAGGAATGAAAGCTGAGATCCTCAAGAGGGCCGCCCACCTCCCCATAATTGCGGCCGCCCTCGTTTGAAGGAAGGAGCCTCCCGAAATCCGTGGTGCCCTTTCAGCATCACCCAGGTGGTGACGGGGAGGGAAGGCTGGGCGGATTCGCCTGCAAACCAGGGGCGCCTCCTTCCGTGCAGGATACCCAGAGGGCGGCCATAAAAAGGAGCCCAGGAAGAGGAATCGGCCAGGTGCAATTACACCACAGCCTTGAGGGTGTTTGGAGGAGGAAGAGGGAGCCGAAAAGCTGCAGCTAGAATCGCCCGGCGCAGGTCTGCACAGGGGGGGCGCATCATCGGACTGCCCGGGCCCTCCTCGGTTGAGCCATGCCCAGCGCCGCTCCGAGGGAAACGATCAACTTTTGGGGAGACGACCCGTCAGGCGCCTCCAGGCAGAGGGTGCGTCTCCCACAGCCCACCGGGGAGTCCGAACCGAAGCGCAAAGCCCGGCCGGTGCGCTCCAAAGCCCGGCGCGTGGCCGCCAACGTCCGAGAGCGCAAGCGCATCCTGGATTACAACCAAGCCTTCAACGCCCTCCGGCTGGCCCTCCGGCACAACCTGGGGGGGAAGCGCCTGTCTAAAATTGCCACCTTGCGCCGGGCCATCCACCGCATCGCCGTCCTCTCCTGCTCCTTGCGGCTCCCCAGGCTTCAATGGAAGGAGAGTTGCGCCCATCCCGAGTGCTCCGGGTCGTGGGGCCAGCCGGGAGACGAGAGCAGCCAGGCGGGCCTTTTTCAGCTGCCGCAGGAGTTCAGCTATCCGAAGGCGACTCTGTTCCAGCCCTCTGCCTCGTCTCCGGCCTGTGGCCTCCGGTGCCCTCCGGAAGCCTCTCTCTGGCCGGCCGACGGGAGCCCCAAAGAGGGGGACGAAGTGCCGATTCCTACCAAGTTCCACCCGAGAGAGAACCATCTCTCCCTGAGTCAGTTCACCGGCCAGACCAGACACGGTCCTGAGGCTCCTCCGGCTGGCCCTTCGGGGTCTTCTCCGTGGGAATACAGTTTTTTCTAAGCGACTGGACCTTCCTTCCAACCCCTGGCTGGTTCCTTGAAGGTCTGGAGAGCGTTTCTGGAGACTGTCGGCTCTTTGGAGCAGACGACTGCCTTCCAGCGGCCTTGTAGGGCACGGCGCAGGCACTTGGCGGCGTACAAACAGGTCATCCTAAGCAGGGTGGGGTAGTGGTTAGAGCCTCGACTGGACAAGGACACTTCGAGTCAGCGGGAAAGAGAACTCTCCTCTTGGAACTTTGGCAGTTGCAAAACCCTCAGTCTTTCAGACGGAGCCATCCCATGGATCCTAACTCTGGATTTTTTTGTAAAGCTGGTGGCCCTCGATCCGTCAGGCTGTCTGATTTTTTTTTTAGCCGTGCTGGAATTGCTGAGACCAGGGTCCGACCCAGCCTGGGAGGCCTTTTTCAAAGACTCGAAGATAAAATGCTGGAGAGCTGGGAGGCTTGTTTGTTATTTCGTGACCTGCGGGTGAGTTGGAATAAAAGTATTTCTGCAACAGGGATTTGGGCTCGGTGCTTCTCTCTCACTTTTCTGGTGGGCCAACGTGGATAGCTACGACGTGAGGAGGTGTGCCACGGGGCCGAAAGATGGGCCGCCGTGGCTGCCTCGGGCCACAGAATGAATGAGTGAGTGAGTGAGAGCGTGAGTGAGTGAATGAATGAACCCAAAAGTTAAGGTCTCTTGAGCTCGGGTTTAAATTGACAAACACAGAGAGGTGTCTTTCTGGGGTTTTCTTCCTCATATACCCAAATCTCCTGGCCATCACTAGCAACTCTGTACATGAAGGGGTAACAGCCGAAATCTCTCGGGACAGCCTTAGGGGGTGCAGTCCAGGTGTGTGGAAAAATGCAGGACAGGCAAAAGCAAGGCAAAAAGGTTAACACTTTGGAAGCCGGGACAGGAGGAGGAGAGGGAGGTACAGAGAACACACATTGTCTCACGCCTGGCAAAATGCAGAGCTCAGATTGGCAGAAGACCGCCACCCCACGAGACAAAGACACTCTGCACAGGCTCAGAAGCCCTTTGATGTACTGATGGGTTTAAAATATTTCCACCGTGGTTTCCTCCTTCAAAGGACCCCGTCGTTCCCCCGTGATTCTTTCCCTTGTGTTTTCTCCGGTTTGGCGCTGGAAATGTTCTGCAGCAAAGTACGCCAGGTTGCGACAACGCGGCCTCCTTTTTCATTTGTATGTACCTGGTTATTTGCCATGTCTGAAGTTCTGAAAAGAGGCAGGGAAAGTCTCGCACGACCCTTCTGGAAACCCAACGCCCACCTGGTCTGCTGCCTTACGATCTAAGGACCAGGCAGGCGCAACACAAGAGGAAAGGGTGAGGCAGAGGGCAAAGGAAAAACCAGCCACCCTGAACACAAGCTTGGAGGGGTGGGGGGTGGGGGTTCCCTGTTCAACAGGGATCAATACTGGGCCGGATGATATTTAGGGGAGAAGCCAAGCGCAGAAGGGCTTCTTTGAGTCTTTTCCTCCTCTCCTCCTCCCCCCCAGCCTGATGGGGTTTGGGGGACCCGCTCAAAGGCAGAGCAGGAAGGTTGACAGAACAAACGGCAGCGGGAACAACTGTGGCAATCGCATTGTGGGGAGCGAAAACCCTTGGCCCGTAATCTCCACGCAGTAGAGGAAAAAGCAGGCTGGAGAAATAAACGGATTAAGTCATCAAAGGCTTTTCGAGGGTAACTCCATGGAGGGCCTCCCTCTTTTCTCCTTGATCTGTCTCTATAGAAACTTACAACCGGGCTTGCATGCAAACATACATTCTACAGCCAATGAATATGTGGTATGAGGCGTATCTCCCATCACATATTATAGTGCACACCTCATTCTGCTATACGTCTGAAGAAGTGGACGTGTCCACCAAACATTAAAATATGAAAGTTAGCTTTTAAGGTGCCACATGTTGTTGTTGTTGTTTGTCTTTTGTTTTGTTTCTTTGATTTCCCTCCCCCCCTGGAATTGTTGCACCTTCTCCACAATTTGATCCTGGATGGTTGTCCTGCTAACCAGGCTCGCAGTGGGGGAGCCCTGGAAGTAACTTATCAGGGAAGGGAGAGAGGGGAGACCCACTGCTCCCACCCCCCCACAACTCCCGCACAGAGATGGGGTTTAGACACTAACCATCCTGGCTTTTATCTGCATCTGATTCAGAATAATTCAAATTCAGAACCAATTATGGGGGTGGGGGGGAATATAATCCTGAACCACCACCCCAAACTGTCTTCTCCGGTGACTTCTGCATATCTTGAAATTTAACCTCGGGAGTCCAAGAGTCCCTTTCAAGGGTAACTTTTTTCAAGCTCCATGAAAATTAACTTTTTGACCAAGCCTGGCACCTGTAACAGGTCACCTCTTTTGAGAACATAAATATTGGCTATGCACCGCCCTCAGTCTCTGCCCTGCAAGTGGCTGGCCTTCAGGGACAAAAGCAGATACATCTGTCCAGATGTTGTAGAGAGGTTTTTTTTTGGGGGGGGGGACTTTGGTTTTTTTTAATGCTTTTGTTCTTATCCCCTGACGTTTCCCACTATCAAAGCCGGAAGGAGTTTGCCATCGGAGCACTCCACGACTCACCTTGCCTGGAAGTTTTTAGCGAGCCAAGGGAGGGGTCCAACTCCATTCTCGGCGAGGGGCCCCCATGGCCAAAATGTTCTCTGCAGGTCCACAAGATGGCACTCCAGACCAGTTGTAAGCCTGGCTCCGGCCTCTGCAGGCACAGCCGTTTCCTGGGAATAGAAATTACAAGCAGAGGGTTAAAAGAAGACCCATATGCGCCTGTTATGGAGTGAGATCTAGTATTACAAGGAGGGGGGGGCAGTTGGCTTTAAAAGGGGATTAGCTAACGACCAGGCGTATTCGTTGAAGGATAGGGTCAGGGACTATTCATACAATGCTGATATTTTACTTAGTTTTAGAAGAGGCATGAGTGTGCGCAAGCATATCTGGTAAAACAATCTGGACGTTGAGTCATGGCAACTGGACTTCTTTTCTTGAGAGAGCGAAACGATTCGATACTCACCCAAGCAGCTTCGTCGGTCACAAAATACAATAGTCACTCAGACTACTGTATTGTATTTTATTGTGGCTTTGTCCTTCAAGACGAGCTATTAGATGCCGTTATCATGTGAGCGTTTTCTACGAAAGAAAGCTCTCATTAAATTACAACAGTCGTGAAGATGCAGCCTGGTTTTTTTGTCTTTTACACATTACGCAGAGTAATTCACACAAAAATATAACAGCCTTTAAGGACCCTCCCATGTTTCTCTTGGTTTCAATGAATTCTACCCTCTCCAGGTGGCCTGAAATCAATCCCTCCTGGCTGGTTTGGGCTTCACACGCCAGTGGCACCCAGCCAGAAATCAAAAAGTGGCACCCACGAGCCCACAGGGTTGTGGGTCAAGACAGAACAAATTTGAAGGACTGCATTTTTTAAAAGTTTGCAAAGGCATTGGCTGGTTTGAAGACAAATCTGGGGGCACCTAAATCTGAATTTCCAAAGTGGGTTTTGTTCGGCTGTCAAGATCCTGGAAACCATAAATAGCAGTTTCTATCCTTCCACAAAAGTCTGGGGCGGGGTGTGTGTGGGTGGGTGGAGGGGTGTGTTTTTGGCCAAGTAGGCCACGCATACGGCCCACCGTCCACAGGGCCACGCAGACTTCTTGTTGAAGCCTCTTATCCAAACGCGAGAGATACCGGTGGCTGCAGAAAATGCTGATGCATCTTAGGCAGCGGGGTCCAGGTGGCACAGAATACCGTGAAGCTCTCTTGGGGGGTGGGGGTGTTTATAAACATTGCCTTGTGGGTGGTTCACGGCCTGGACAAGAAGGCTGGTGCGCCCACGAAATTTCTGGGTCAGCCGCTCCTGCCTGAGTTCCTTCTGAGAGGCTGGGAACCGGGAATGCCCCAAACCAACCCTGCTTTCTGGTTTCCCTTCCTCTGGCCTGGGGATTCTGGCATGTCAGGTGTCTCCGGCGCCATCTCGGCCCTTCTACGGCTCTCGGACTCCTAAGGACACGGTTCCGCTGGTGGCGTATGCCGGGGGAGGGGGGATGAGGTTCTTTCGGAGGCTAAGCAAGTTGGGAGAGACAACCCACGGCTTTGCGTGGCATCTTTTTTTAAGCAGATCCACCTAAAGATATGTGTGCCTGCCTTGGGAGGGGGGGGAATAAAATGCAGCGGGGGACAGGCTCCTTCTGAAGCCCGTGGCAGGAAGAGATGTAAGTAGGACTCCTCCTTCTTCTCCTTTGGCCCTCCTCCTCCTCCTCCTCCTCCTTCTACGAAACAGAGAGGGAGCGCTCTGGCAAGCAGGCAAGCAGGCAGGCAGGCAGGCAGGCAGGCAGGCAGGAGGGGCCGGGAGCTGCTGCAAAGTTGTCCAAGAAAAGGAGGCACGGGAAGGAGGTGGCAGGCGCAACCGAGAGGCAGAGGCAGGAGAGGGTGGGGAGAAAACAATCCCCACCGCCACCCCAGGCGAGGAGCCCAAGCGCCCTGTCCTTTCGGAGATCTGCAGTGCAGGGCATGTGTGGCGGTCTCTCTGGGCGCACCCAAGCCCCGGCGCTCCGTGCCCAGTGCCCGCCGCTGCTTGGGCTTCTCAGGATCGTTGCGGGGGTCTAGGCGAGGCGGCGGGCAGGCGGCATGGCCCTCCAAGTGGAGGGGACAGCAGCTCCCGCGGAGAAGGGGCCGGAGGAGGGCTCCCTGCCGCCCAGCCGTGGCGGCTCGCAGGAGGAGGAGAAGGAAAAGCTGCTAACCGGCAGCGGCAGTGGTGGCGGCACCGGGCAGATGCCCAAATCTTTCTCGGCCGGAGAGGAAGGGCTCGCCGGGGTGGGGGGCCGAGCCGAGAGGAACGGCCACCCCAACGCCGGCTTGCCCTACAAAGCCAACTCGGAGGGGCAGCTGGGGGGCCAGCCGGCGCTCTCGCCCTCCAAGCTCAGCCTGGGGCGCGCCTCCTCCACGGCCACCACCACCGCCAACCTCCACGAGGCAGGCCGCCCCCGGGACTACCTGCTCCTGGCCATCTTCTCCTGCTTCTGCCCCATCTGGCCCGTCAACATCCTGGCGCTGGTCTTCTCCATCCTGGTAAGAGCGTGCGCCCCGGGGTCTTTCTTTTTCCTCCGTGCGCCAAGACGCGCCCGCGCCTCCCTCTCTCTTTCTGTGTCTTTCTCCGCACCCTCGGCACAGATGCTGCTTGACTCCAAGAAAAGGGGGTCTTTCATGGCCAGGAAGAAGCACAGAATCAGCCTGGTTTGGGGGAAGCGCCTCCTCCCAAGAGCCTGTCCAGTTTCTCAAAACCGGGAGTAGGAATTCCCAGGGAGGAACAGGGGACCACAGTCTGTCCCACTCCCATCCGACAGGAAGCGCTGGGGAGGCCCCGAAATTTGGGGCACACAGAGAGAAAGAGAGAGAAAGAGAGGGGGGAGGAAATGCCTTTTTAGAGGCTCATTTTGGACCCCAAGGAAAAAAAAGGCACCCTTTCCCCCCACCCGTGTGGGGCTGGAGGAAAAGGGGGGCCTTTTTGCAACTGGAGCATAAGAGTGGGTTTAAGGTCCCTCCTTTTCACAACCCCTCTTGGGGTGGATTTTATGATTTCGGGAGGGGAGCGGGTCATGGGTGTGTACGGGAGGGGAAAATAAAAAAGGAAAAAGAGAGGTTGGAAAACAGCCCAAATTCATTACGAGCCTGGCTTCGCAGCTAGATGAAAGCCCCCCGTGGCTGTTGATGAAAAATCCAATTTTCTACGTCAGGTTCTTCTTTCTATTTGGGTCAGAGGAAGTTAAGAGCTGATGCCCCCCCACACACACCGCCTTCGGGCTGCTCCCTAATTGACGAACAAATGTTGTTGGTAAATCAAGCCCGTCTTTTGTCAGCTGCTGCTTGAGGTTTTGGACAAAAGGTCTAAAACTCAGGGATCGAGGGGGGTGGGGTGGGTGGGAGAGGGTCCGGCTGGCTTAGCAATGCCTCAACGCCACGGCCTGGGGCAGCTCTTTATGGGGTCGTGTGTTGATCCTCATTTTAAAACTCCAGAGGAAGGGAGGTCACTGGAGGGCAGGCAAAAAGGGATCAGGCCCTCGTAAAAAGGGGGACCCGACGTTGCCCGAGGCTCTTGGCTTCCCTGTCGAACCAACAGACTGACCGGGGACGTTGCCAATGGAGGCTCCCAATTTTGGTCAGGGCTTGCATCCGAAATTTACCCTTTTGAAGGGCAGACCCCCCTCGTCCTGCCAATTCCTGACACCACACAGAATCCCAAAATGTGGGCTATTATGTCGACCCATGTCAATGCGTCAATTCCCGCAGCCTCTGCTTCCACTGGTAAGCGGGTGTTTTGTAAAGCTAACAGCTCTTAATGGCCCGTGCCAGATTAGGCTGACCCTAAACATTTTGCAACCTGGCGGAAAGGTTTGTGCTGAGAAAAAGCAATTTCCTTTCTCTCTCAGTTACTGGAACGCTTCCAGCTAAGCATACAGGGAAGCCCGCTCAAAAGGTCATGGCTTCTTGTATGGAGTTTATCCATCTCACACTGGGGGTCTTCCTCTCTTCCCTATGTGCACATGAAAAGGTCCCTGGTGGGTTTGGGCCAAAAATAAATTACCTGGCTTTGGAAATGCCGCACCGTGACTTTGCGAGGGGCCTGCCATTTGCCGTGCTGCCTCAGGCCGCAAAATGTCTCGGGTCAGCACCAACTTCGTGATGAGCTTCTGCGAAGGGGGTGGGGGGTTTAGAGATAACCAGGGAGCCTCGTTCAAACGCTGCCGTTGCGCATCCCATCTTTGGAGCGGATACAGCTCTGTTTTTCTTCACAGGGAGAAAAAAAATAAAGAAAAATAAAGCACACCAGGAATCTACACACATTTCCCCATAATCAGCTTTTGTGGCTTTTTAATCCCCTTCCATTCCTAAGAAAAACGAGCCAGCCTTCGACGTCCCAGCAAATATCTTATTGTTGGCATGCTGAAACTCACTGGTCGGCAACGCAGGCCCTTGGCTCTGAATCTGGCCTTCCTCGGTTTTACCCCCAGGATCTACCCCTTCCCCTCTCACTTCAGTATGGACCCAAGCCTGCCATTTTAAGACACAGAATCTCTCTCTCTCTCTCTCTCTCTCTCTCTCTCTCTCTCTGGAGGCTAAGCTCCCAGGATTTATTTATTTACTCTATTCGTTCAATTTATAGAGAGCCCATTTGGCCCCGGGGTGTGTGGGGGGGGAGGCGGAGGGAGAAAGAGCTCCTTGGCAAAACAAATTGGGGGGGGGGAGGGTGTCTTTTGGCTATGCCCCCCACCACTGCAACTTGAAAGGTTGCAACAAAGGAAAGAGAAATGGATTCAGGGAAGGGAGCTGTCCATGGTAGCCACAGTTGGAACTCCTCTGAGCAAGCTGGCAACTAGTAAGATATTCTTAACGCTGCATCCGCTTCAGGCTACAGTGGGCCTCCCCCTCCTCCCATCCATCTTGTTTCGGGTTCAACGTCACCCATCTAGGCACCCGGTGGCCCATTTTCCCCAGCCGCCATCCTTGTAGTCTCCCCACCCCGACTACCCTAATGGGCAGAGAAACGATTTTGCATGGTTTTCAAAATCCGTAAAAATAAAAATAAAACCAACCACCACAGTATCATCCATACATCGGCTCTTCCCACACCCAAACACACAAAGGGGGGGGTTGCCCTCCAGAGCTGGGTGCCTTTGAGGGCTAGCAAGGTGCTGACCAGAAGGGAGGGCAGGATGTTGGCGCCCAGGGTGGGGCAGGGCTACAGCTCCCATCAGCCCTTGGCTAGGGTAGTGGAGGAAGATGGGAGTTGTAGTCCAAGAGCATCTAGAAGTCTGTGGGGGGAAAGGCAGTATTATAAAGGAAGGAAGGAAGGAAGGAAGGAAGGAAGGAAGGAAGGAAGGAAGGAAGGAAGGAAGGAAGGAAGGAAATTGATGCATGGATGGATGGATGGATGGATGGATGGAAGGATGGAAGGAAGGAAGGAAGGAAGGAAGGAAGGAATTGGATGTATGGATGGGAAGGAAGGAAGGAAGGAAGGAAGGAAGGAAGGAAGGAAGGAAGGAAGGAAGGAAGGAAGAAATGGATGGATGGATGGATGGAAGGAAGGAAGAAAGGAAGGAAGGAAAGGAAGGAAGGAAGGAAATGGATGGATGGAAGGAAATGGATGGATGGAAGGAAGGAAGGAAGGAAGGAAGGAAGGAAGGAAAGGAAATGGATGGATGGAAGGAAATGGATGGAAGGAAGGAAGGAAGGAAGGAAGGAAATTGATGCATGGATGGATGGATGGATGGATGGATGGAAGGATGGAAGGAAGGAAGGAAGGAAGGAAGGAAGGAATTGGATGTATGGATGGGAAGGAAGGAAGGAAGGGAAGGAAGGAAGGAAGGAAGGAAGGAAGAAATGGATGGATGGATGGATGGAAGGAAGGAAGAAAGAAGGAAGGAAAGGAAGGAAGGAAGGAAGGAAATGGATGGATGGAAGGAAATGGATGGAAGGAAGGAAGGAAGGAAGGAAGGAAGGAAAGGAAAGGAAGGAAAATGGATGGATGGAAAAATGGATGGAAGGAAGGAAGGAAGGAAGGAAGGAAGGAATTGGATGTATGGATGGGAAGGAAGGAAGGAAGGAAGGAAGGAAGGAAGAAATGGATGGATGGATGGATGGAAGGAAGGATGAAAGGATGGAAGAAAGGAAGGAAAGGAAATGGATGGATGGAAGGAAGGAAGAAGAAGGAAGGAAGGATGGATGGAAGGAAGGAAGGAAGGAAATGGATGGATGGAAGGAAATGGATGGAAGAAGGAAGGAAGAAGGAAGGGAAGGAAGGAAGGAAATGGATGGATGGATGGATGGGATGGGTGGGTGGGTGGATGGATGGAGGGAGGGAGGGAGCGAGCGAAGGAAGGAAGGAAGGAAGGAGATGGTGGATAGAAAGAAGGAAGGAAGGGAGGGAGGAAGGAAGGGAGGTTGGTTCGTCTGTTTAAGCGACGCCTGACCCACGTAGACCTAAAACAGCTCCTTTTTTTCCGCTTCCCTTCCTGCCAGTCCAGGAACAGCAGCCAGCAAGGGGACGCAGACGGGGCCCGGCGGCTTGGGCGCGTGGCCCGCTTCCTCAGCATCCTCTCCATCGTCCTGGGTTCCATCATCCTCGTCATCATTTCTCTGAACTTCGCCGGTGAGTGGCTCCCAAGGCTCAGCTGCCAGAGAGCAGCCCTTGGTCCCTCCCTCCCCCTGATGAGGACAGTGTGGGCCTCGCCGTTCTGGGGTGGCGGAGGGCTAGCTGACCCCGTGAACACCACCTGCTCTCCTTCAGAGGGGTTGGACTACAACCCCCATTCTCCCCAGCTAGGCTGGTAAAGGGCAGGTAAAACCAGCCACGGTGGTGTCTCCAAATGCATGCTGAGATCCTGCTCCCTTGGGAGGTGGGAGGGTTTGACCGATTATGGCCCCCTACAACTTATGGTTCCCAGTCCCAGATATTAATGACAGGCGAGCTTCCCCTGCAAAGAGTCTTAGGAATCATTTGTTTCTACCACGGGAGCCAAAATTCTCACGGTCAACGACACTTCTACTCCCGGATCTTCATGGACGAGAAGTCCCGCTGTCCCTTAGCGGTGCAGGGGAAGCTGGGAGGTATCGTCCCGCCAGGTCCGCTTTCCGGGCCTCCCTGCCCGTCCTGACGAGGGAGAGACCGACGAGGGCCAAACATGTCCGTAGCTAGACCGGGTGAGGGACCTGCAGAATGGAACGAAAGAGAGGGCATCCAATGCAAAATTTAAACAAATAGATAAAATAAAGCGCATGATGACTCTAAGCCAGTGGTTCTCGACCTGTGGGTGGGTCCCCAGATGTTCCTGGACTGCAACTCCCAGAAGCCTCCTCCATTCGCTGTGCTGGAAGGGGTTTCTGGGAGTTGCAGTCCAAGAACATCTTGGGACCCACAGGTTGAGAATCGCTGCTCTAACCAGTCAGGAGCACCTGGAGGAGGAGGCCGTATCATAGGAATTGGGCAACCCTCTGGTGCCATAGGGTGCTTAGGACTACAAATCCCTTAAGCCCCACTTAACAAGGGAGGATAGTTCCTCGAGAACTAACCCACCAAGCCAGAGTTACAGGAGAGAGGAACCGGGCAGGCCCTTGGCGCGAACCCCTTTGCCTACGCTTCGTCTGACTGGGAAAGGGCCACCCCAGTCTCACCCGGCGTCCTTTCTTCCTCCCACCCTCCAGGACTCCTGACGTCAAATTAGCTCCGGGGAGGGCTCTGGCCTGCGCCTGGTGACCTTCTCCGGCTTTTCGAGGAGGAAAGCCCCCTGCGTGCTACAATCCCCCTGAACCCATTTCATCACTTTTCGGAGCAGAGGTTTCATTTTCGCAGAGAGAAACAAAGGGACCCTCTTCTTTTGGGAAACGGGCCGTGATCCAAAGCCACCCGGGGAGCCCCCCCTGCCCCTCTGGCCTAGGGTGGCCCCCTCTGCCTCGTCCTACCTCGTTTCCTCTCCCTCCTCCCCGCCTTCAAAAATAAGGAGGTCCGGTTGGAAAATCCTCAAAACGGACGCCGCTGCCTGCTCGTCTCCCCTCCGCCCACTACCTTCGCCCGTGTGACCTGGGCCTGTTCTCCCGGGGAAAGTCCTCCACACCCACCCCCAGGAAGCCAAGGGATCAGGATCGACCCAACCGAGCCGCCTGGCGGGGAGACGACCAACAGGCCACATCTCTCCGGGACGGATCCGATCCTGCAACGGCGATGGAGGAGAGCCCACGTGGAAGGTGTACTTTTTTTGGCAGGCGGGACAGAATGCCACCGAAGCCTCTGCATGCTCCTACGGAGATCTTTATTGGCAGGTGCGAGAGGCACGCCATTCAGATAATCCCTGCATGACACCTTTTGACTTTTGGGGGGAGGGGGCGTTTCAGACCCTCGCGGTCCCTGAGCGAAAAACCAGGGACGCTCTTTTGGACGGGAGAGGAGCTAGCAAATGGACTCTTTATTTTTTTTTAAAAATGGCATCATCCATACCTGCCGGCTGGCACATTCTAAGAAGAACTGTGAGCGAACCGGAACTTTTTCCAAGTCTGGAAATTTCAGAGAGGGTCGCCGTGTTAGTCTTTTCAAGAATTTCAGGCAAAAAAAAAATATATCAAAGAAAAACAAAAACAAGACAAAAACAAAAGACACAAACATGTGGCACCTTAAATACTAACTTTCATATTTTAATGCGACGTTTCGTGCACATGTGCACTTCTTCAGACATATATAGCAGCAGAATGAGGTGTGATACTGTATAGTATGAGATATACATATCATACCAAATATTGATTGGCTGTAGTGTATAGAGTTGGGGGGGGTGGATAGGGGAAGGGAGGAGGAGGGGGAAGAAGAGGAGGGAGAGTTAATTAGTAGAAATGGTGAGAAGATTAATTTTGTTCCTTAGAGTAAATGAGAGGAAAGAACCCGGGCGGGGTTGGGCATGGTTCTTTTTTGTGTGTCTGTTTTTTTGCATGGGAGGGCGGCTTATCAAGTCCTTTCTAAAGCATGAAAACTGTGGTGTTGCCTTCCATTTACTAATGCACGTTAGATCCTGCAGGGAAAACAAACAAACAAACCTCTGTTAACAGGAACCAACTACGGTTTCTATGCCACGAAGTTCTGGACTTGTCCCTTTCCCAGTTTCCTGCCAGCTGTGGAGCGAAGCAGAGTTCCGGGACATTTTTGATGGTCCAGGAGAATTGTATCATTTGTCTTCCACACCACCAAAAAAATAATAATCAAATCACCTTCCCCAGAATTTCCTCTGATCCTGCATTCTATACATTAACTGGAGGAATAAATTTTGAGCCATCACTGTAAATAATGATGTCTTTTTTTTTTAAGTATACAATATTCCCTTTTTTTCTGAACTCACATCTCTTGATTTTGAGGTGGCGGCTGGCATTTCTCAGACGTTGGAGGCCTCAAATTTGGGGGTGGGGTTGCGAGCCCTTCCTGGCTGTCTTCCGGAACGTTCTTTTCCTCTCCAAAAAGTGGTGGCTTCCTTTTCTATTTCTTGACGTGTGGGAAAAGAAAGGCGTTTAAAATCGAGGCGAACGGGGCCGAGAAAGACCAGAACATTGCTTCAAAATAATGCTGGGCTTCTCTTGCATTGATCTGAATTGCGTCCAAATTGTGCAGCAAGGGGAAAACGATTGATTTTAGAAATGTTGGTGGTGAGTGTCCCTTTTGTTGTTGTTGTTTTTTTAAAGCCAGGGTGGGAATTGCATCCCTTTTCACAGTGGAACGTGAGGGAAAAAGTATTCCAGCAAACCAAAGGAACTGGTTACATCCACAGAGATCAAAATACAAATGAGAGATGGAGTCTTAGGACTTATAAAAGTACAAAATACCTTTATTCTCTTTTAAATCACCCCTAAAAAGCTCTGGCTCAAGCCCTTCTTGAGCTTTTTAAGGTTGATTGAAGAGAGAAATAAAGGTCTTTTCTACTTTTATACATCCTGAGACTCGTCTCCAATTTGGAAAGGTATTCCACCCATATAGCTAGCTAAGAAATATACACAGCAAAGAAGAGTTGCAATCGTATAACCCAGAAACCAAGAGGGAATCGGCCTTCTTCTCTGCAGTCAGCATTTGATCCTGGGGGAGCCGGTCTATGTGGAAACCCAATCGCCTTCCACCCTACACACACACACACCACACACACACACACACAGGTTTTGCAAAACGCATGACAGGGCTGTCTTTTTTTTTCTGAATAACCAGCAGATTCCGGTCCCTGAGGTGGGCTGCTGGCGCTCAGGTGTCCCAGCCAAATGGAAAACTTTTTAAAAATAATAATTACTGTAAGAACAGCAACAGCCAAGCTGGCATGATTCCGGCAAGCTGGCCGGCTCCCATCCGCTCTTAAGGGGTGGCCCGTGGCCAGTTTACACATTCAGCAGAACGGGACGGGAGAGCCGACGGGAGGAGGAAGGCTTAGAGGAAGAAATTCTTTGCTCCCGGTTTACAGAGGAGACGATGTCTCTGCCGGGGCCAAAGGTTTGGATCTCCTGCACGGACGATCCGGTAGGCTCTTGGTGCTTCGGGGAGCTGGAAGCGATAGGCAGAGACGCAATCCAGTGGCAGGCGGTTCCACAGGCGCAACAGTGGGCTCGGGAACGCCCGTTGATGCCTGAGGTTTTGATGTCCAGGCGCTCCGGGCATGGGAGATAACATATCTGGAAGTTGAGTCATGGCTACTGGACTTCTTTTTTGAGAGATAGAAACGTTTTGCTGTTCATCCAAACTGTTTGGATGACTCACATTCCAGATAAACTCACCTGGATGACTGAGAATCTTCACAGAAATAACATATCCTTCTTTTAGGATGGGAGGGGCACACTGACAAAGCCTGGAAGCCTTGAAAGGGTGTTGTTTGGGGGGGGGAGGGAGAAAGGGGGCAAGGCCAGGGAGCAGAATACGGCCCTTTAGGTCCTGAGCAGACCCAGGGTGGACGCAGATCTAGCTCAGACCAATCCCGCCCGCTCTTGTTTCCTCTTCCCTCCTCTGCCTTTGTTCCTTGTGTGCTATGACCTTTTTAAAAATGAAAATCTCTTTTTAAAGAAGATCACCATGCTGCAGTAGCCAGTCCTATTTTTTTGCAGCATTTAAACCAATTATACATCTGCACGAGTGGGGATAACCATGCTTGGACCTCGCTTCAATGGGTCCATGCTCTGATTCTGACACACAGGAGAACTTGCCTAGGCCACCCCCACCCCTGGCCTTCTCAGTGGGTGGGCTTGGTTTTGTTTTGTCTCTTAAATGCCTGCCTGGTTTATTTCAGTGGTTTTTTTAAAACAAAAATAAGACAGGCAGAAAAATATATATCTTTTTTTCCCCTCCCGTCCTGGCGGCCGTGGGACATCCGAGTTTAGAGAGCAAAACCCACCCTACACAGGTTGGTAAATATTTGTCCTATCCTTTCGGGGCAAATTCCACAGCCGGAGGAGACCATCCAGAAAGCCACGAGGCCGGAGGGGAAAACTATGGCCAAGGGAAATGAGCAAACAAACACTAAACAAACCCACCCCACAAGTCTCTCTCCTCTGTGGGTCTAGCACGCGAGAGAGGCAAGCAGGCTGGCCCGACGGATTCCATTAAGCTTGCCTTCCACTCGAGTGGAAAAAAAACATGCCGCCTGGCTTCTTAATGCAAACAGGGTGGGGTGGTGAGGGAGGGAGGGAGGGAAGGAGCCGGCCAGATTTACTCTGGCTCTTCGAGAGCTTTAAACGGAACCACGGCTCTGTAAAAGAGCCCCGGAGATCTGTTTTTTTCAAAAGCCCAGAAGGGCAGCAAATCCGGCTTGCTTGGGGTAGTCGAGAGAAAGGGTTAGCCGCTTGGGTATGGGGAAGGATGCAGCCTCCATGAGGCGTTGGGTCCGTGCCGGGTTTGAGCCCGAGGGCTGAGCAGACAGATTCACCCGGCATGCCCAGGGCTTTGGCTTTCTCTATTATTAATACATACATCACAGGGGTGGGTTCCCATTAATAATAGATCCAGGGAGATTTTTTAAAAAGGGAGTGGGTTCTCCCCACCCCAGTCTTCCATCTGGTTGGGTGCACTCACAAGTGTGAACGGAGGCGTGCTCGTGAACGGAGGCGTGCGAAGGGTGAGGGAGGAACATCTCTTTTCCTCGTGATATGCCTTTAGAGAGAAACTGCTGCACAGACCCCTGGGCATGGCGGTGTCCAGGTCTCCCTTCGCTGTTTCGCTGCCTCCTGCAGTGCCGAGTTCCGATCCCGTCGTGGGTAAGCTGCAGAGCCGGGTTTTTCTAAAGACTAGATAAGGAGAGTCCTCCTGGACCGGGCCGATCCTTCCCGGCCTGAACCAGACCAGGCGTCGGCTTCGCAGCTGGAGGGGACGGAAATGTTTTCCTTCCAGAGACGCATTCCTTCAAAGCTGCTGCGCCAGAGAAAACCAGGCCTGCAAAGGAACCTTGCGGGGGTGGGTGGGTGGGGGGTGTTCCTGCCTCCCAACCACCAAGTTAAAAATAAGCTATTCTGCAACATGAAAACTGGTTCAAAAGCAAAAGGGAGGGTAAAAATATTTCAAATAAATAAGTCAAGAGTATAAATTATGAGTCTTTTCCCTGTCGTGACAGCTCACATTCTAAGGGCGTTCTACCTGGATCACCTGCTTTGACCCAGAGGTAAGGGGTGCTCTGCCCCGGCACCTGGTTTTAGATTACAATCCCCCCTTTCTCTGTTTTACAACTGGTCCCATCTGCCACAACCTCTGGGATGTGAACCCAGAGGGCTAACATCTTCCTAACCCTTATATATATAGTACAGTCCCTTTTCTCCGAGACAGACGCAGGTCCATCAAATGTGTAGCTCCCTCTGGGCCCGGGTCACTTCAGACAGTAGTTGGGGAATCATTCTTTAAACACTCCCCCACTTTAAAAAGAAAAATAAACAGGGGGGGGAATCCTGACCCAGCATTTAGAAAACTAGAACAAGAAGGTTCTCAGCCTAGCCTTTCCCTGATGAGTTAGTTCTCTACATGCAGGGAGTCTGAATAAATTTTTTTCTCTTGGATTTTAAAAAAATAGGTCTTTTGAGATCCAGTTGAGTTACTCATTTCAGCATTTTGTTCCCACTTGGGGGAACTTCAGGCTTTCTTTTACGGCACGTCTGACTCCGGACAACTCTAATGAGAATTGCAACCTACGTGAGAGGACGAGGAGTGGTTTGCTATCACACACACCCTGGGCGTTTTCACAGCCAAGCAAGGATTCAAACCCAGGTCCTGAGTCCCCACCGGACACTCCACCGGCTACACCACACGGCCTACTTTCATTTTTCCTATCCTTAAGAAATACTTTTAAGTTTATTCATCGACTGTATATTTCACAGTTCATCTTCCCTGCATCCCACGAGTTTCTGGACAGAAAAAAAAAGCCCCAAAGCAAAAAAATAAACAAGGATCAAGCCATTCTAAGATTAAATAAATGATTTTTTTAATTATTCAGGGATAGTGCTTATTAATTCGGCAGCTACATCAAGCGACCCCACCCTTCCCGCCTCAGCTGCGCATCGCCACCAAATCTGGGGTAAAAAATAGAGTCACAGGCAGCTTTGTTAAACGCTGAGCTCAAAGAAACGATTCAGTATATCCTTGAAGCATTCTCGGTGGTGTTTACACAGAGCCGGTGACTAGCGTTATCTCAAAAAATGAGGATTTTTTTTTGTCAGTTTCTCCCCCCGACACAAGTCACCGCTTCCATCTTATCATGGATATTTTTCATTTTTCACTTCGGCAGGGAAGGGAAATTACCTTCGAAAGTCAAATGAGAATCAACAATTAATCAGCTGGCGAACAGGAGTGCAAGAAAACTGTTAATCTGTACAGCGTCTGTTCTCTGAGTCCATCTGAGTGAGGAAAAAAACAGGGAGGGAATTAGGTCCAGGGGTTACCGTTGGAAGGTTCTTCCACCCCGTACAACATGACCACCCTGATTTTGGCCGGATCTGACGTGCGGTGGTGTGTGGAGTCCCGCCCTGACCCATCCTACAACAGCTCTGTAGACTAAAAACATCTTTCAAAGAGGACAAAGACCCAAGTTTTCCGGGGTGGCAAAAGGAGGGCGGGGAAAGACCATTTTCCTATACAAGTCAGGAGGCGATACAAATCATTTTATTTATTTTTTGGCAACGATTTACTTCCTTTCCGTTGCCGCCTCTGCGAAACACAGAATCCAGTGTCTTGGTGAGAAAAGCAGAACAAAGTTAGGATTTTAGGGATGCTGGGGGCTGCGTTTGTTCAGACAGCCTCCCCCCCTCCCCCTCCCGGCCTGCTTTCGGTTAATGCGAGGCCGGAGGAAAATAAGAATTAAAAGGCCAAGAGGCCTGGAAAGAATTAGGGGCCTGTTTTCAAACCTCTACCGCCACCCCTGCCACTGATGTGCCGAATCCGGAAGAGACCTGGCCGCACCGAATCGAGGCCTGATCGAAATGGCAGGAGGGTGACCCTTTGCATCTGGGGCTCATAAGAAGGGACCGGAGGCAAAGCAAGTGGACAAATAAACAACAACAAAACCCCACCGGTGCCCGCTTGACCAGGGTGGCAGCAAGACCCTTTTCTCCCTTTGTAGCCTCGTCTCCTGCCCCTTATAGTTCAGGATCGTGTTCAGGAGAGCTTTGTGCCTCAATTAAAATGGGATCTTTTACAGAGGGCGGGCGGAAGCCGGGCTCCGTGTGATGACTTGCTGATAAAAAGGAAGGAACAAAAGGGGCGGAGGGAGGCCGAGGAGATAAGCTTTGGTCCCATCTCAGGGCGGCATCCTTCCCTTTTTCTTTTGAAGGCGGTGTTCGTCCACGCTCCTCGCGTCTCTGAAAATTCTCTCTCCAGAGGTTTTGACGGGAGTCTGAGACGCATATGATCCCTCTCGACAGGCCCGACCGACTCTCCGGCAGGCTGGCTTAAAACGGCCCCCAATCTTCCTCGAAAACAACACCCCCCCCAAAAAATGTACAATATTCTACAAGGTCTTTGCTTAGCATCTGGATGTGGCTTGTGGGGAAGGTATAGGGGTGGCGTTTATTTTCGGTCCGGGTTGGGATAGGTTTACGCTGGAGACTACAACTCCCATTAACCTCCCCCTCCTGGGGCAGTGGGAGGTGCCGTTCGAACCGAGACCCTCCCCGGCGCTCTGCTTGTCCCTTTTTGCTTCCTTTGCAGAGAGAGAGAGAGAGAGAGAGAGAGAGAGAGAGAGAGAGAGAGAGAGAGAGAGAGAGATTTTCATGAAAAGAAGAGGGTCAGGTAAATCTAAGCCCAACAGGAACCAAAAGGAGGAAGGGAGGTGGACCATCACATTCAGGACCTGTTGTGTCCAGATGTGCGTGTGGAGGAGAGAGAGAGAGAGAGAGAGAGAGAGAGAGAGAGAGAGAGAGGACCGCACCCCTGCCTGCCCATAACCTTCTGTGTTTAAGTTCAACAGAGCGGGCCTGTCGGAAAGGGTTCTGCCGGCCCCGGGGCCCTTTCCTACGTCAGAGGGCGGAAGCCGGCGCTCCGAAAGTCTCTCCCCGCGCAAAACGTCAATGGAAAGCATAGAGCAGCAAAAGGATGGTGCAGATGCCGATGACGGCCCCCAGGACCAAGGTGTCTCGCCGCTTACGGAGGTTGATTCTCTGGATCAGGCTGTTGACGGCTGGAAAGCGATCTTTTGCGAGGAGGAGGGGAAGAGTTAAAGGGCACTCTTGTCACAAGGCGTGTCGGGGTCCCGGTCTTCTCTGACCTCCCCCCCCTCGCCAGCCAATGGGGTCCCCTTGCACTCCTCCCACCCCGCCCACCCGCTCGCCCAAGCACGCGCAGGTCGGCACGGCAGGATTCCGTCCCTACCGGGTTTTGATCCGAGCTTCGGGATTGTGAAGCAGCAACAATTGGTGGCCTTGGGGGTGGAAGGAGGTCATGCAAAGGGAGCTTTTATGCCCCCCCCCCCGCCGGTGGTCTCCTAGGAAATCTTTTCAGGACTAACGCTTGGCCAACCCTGCACTGGTCCTGCTGAAAAGCGGTGTGTGTGTGTGTGTGTGTGTGTGTGTGTGTGTGCGTGTGTGTATAGAACAAAACAAAACAAAAAGAGAAGGAGAACGCAAATAAAGCTCACGGTTCATCAGCCTAAGTCTTGCTGAGATGCAATCTGTCTAATCAAACGAGGCTTCAGTGCCTCTCAGCCTGCAGCCAGGGCCAGGGCTGGAAGGCCAAACGCAAGGGTTTCCTAACTATTAGCTCGGGTTGTTGGACTCTGTTTTATTGACTCATTTAAGACGCTTTTATTTTACCCTGCCTTTCTCCTTCCAAGGACTCAGAAATGAAGGTTGAGGTCTCCGGCTGCAGAGCCAAGAGGTTGGGAGTTCAACCCCGCCCCCCGGGCACTCCCCGATGGGGTTCAGCTGGATGATCTCGAGGGACCCTTTGAGCTCTTCCGGTCTATGAGGACCGGACGCAGCACCCGCTCCCTCCGAAAGGATACTGGCCAAAGAGTTCATCTTGCTCTGTATGGACTTCATCATCCCTCGCTGAGAGGTCATGTTCTCTTTCGTTGCCATGGCGATGCTGGGGGGGGGAGAGAAAGATCATTATTGAACTAACAAATACTGGAGTTGCTTCACAGTTGTAACGAAGACAGCTAGGACGGCTCTTCTCCTCACTGACGAGCGTAACCTCACAACAACCCTGGGAGTCGGGCCAGATCGGGGATCCCTTCTTAATGGAGAGGTGGGATGAAAATGCTTCCAACCAACCAACCAACCAATTGGCCAGCCAGCTAAACAAACAAACAACCAGCAGTAAGTCAACCAACCAACCAACCAACCAAGCAGTAAGTCAACCAACCAAGCAGTAAGTCAACCAACCATACAGTAAGTCAACCAACCAACCAACCAAGCAGTAAGTCAACCAACCACCAACCAAGCAAAGTCAACCAAGCAAGTAAGCAGTAAGTCAACCAACCACACCGTAAGTCAACCAACCAACCAACCAGGCAGTAAGTCAACCAACCAAACGGTAAGTCAACCAACCAACCAGTAAGACCACCCAACCAAGCAGTAAGTCAACCAACCAACCAACCAAGCAGTAAGTCAACCAACCAACCAACCAAGCAGTAAGTCAACCAACCACACGGTAAGTCAACCAACCAACCAACCAACCAAGCAGTAAGTCAACCAACCACCCAACCAAGCAGTAAGTCAACCAACCAACCAACCAAGCAGTAAGTCAACCAACCACCCAACCAAGCAGTAAGTCAACCAACCAACCAACCAAGCAGTACGTCAACCAACCATACGGTAAGTCAACCAACCACATGGTAAGTCAACCAACCACCCAACCAAGCAGTAAGTCAACCAACCAACCAGCCAACCAAGCAGTAAGTCAACCAACCAAGCAGTAAGTCAACCAACCAACCAACCAAGCAGTAAGTCAACCAACCAACCAACGAACCAGCCAACCAAGCAGTAAGTCAACCAACCAGCCAACCCGTAAGTGAACCAACCAACCAGACCAATGAGCCAAACAAGATCTCTGGGTGAATTGATCTGGCCCAGGGGTCCTCATGCCAACCTTCTCCCCTCTGCCCCCCCCGGCCTGACTCGGGCAACCACTTCCGGTTCGAAAGGCTTCTTGGTTTTACACCTGTTTCTAAGACGTGGCGCTTCTTTCTCCAAAGCTGCCGACCGAAAGGAAGAAGGGCTTTAAGAGGGGAAGAAGAGCTGAAAGGCTCAGAATTTTTTTTAAAAAAGTAAAAACAACATGAAGAATTAAAAAAAAGAGTCAAGACGCAGGCTTTTAAAAAACAACAACAAAGATCGGCCTGAAAAACAGGGAGACAGATGCAGGCTTCTAATTGGAGATGTTTTAATTAGGCGCCTTTGTGGCCAAGCCGGGGGGGGGGGCTGCCAAACTGGTGGGCATTTCTATGGGACGTTGCTCCAGGGACTTTGCCTTCTGAGGATCAGCAGAGTCCAGCCCCAAGACCGCCTCCGCATCCTGGCGGGGAGACAGCGCAAAAGCAGAGGGGTCCCTTAAAGCAAAAAAGCTGTCGACCAACATATGCGGCTTAAGTCAATGGAGGAGGAGGAGGAGGAGGAGGAATACCACACGGTTCAAGCGCCGGCTCGCGCCGCCACCTCCGGCCACTTCTTTGCTTCCTCCTGCCCAAAGCCACCCCAAACGCGGCCTTAATCCTCCGAGTCGGGTTGTTGGGGCGTTGTTTTTTTTTTTAAAAGAACAGTTCCTGGCTCACGACCGAGCGCTGCAAGGGGATCGCTGGAAACACACTTCAAGCTCGCTCCCTGCAAAAGGATGCCCGGCGACAACCACGTCGGGGGGGGGCGGGGGACGGGACGGAAGCATGCAGCCAGAGGCTTTCGGCTGCGCTGTTAAAAAGCAAATGAAAAAAGAAAAAGAGGAGGAGCCGCAGCGGGTCGGGAGCAGCGTTTTGGTTTTTTATTTCTCGCCGCCACCACCCCGTCGGCTGCTTAGAAACCTCTCAGGAAGCACAGAACGAGCCGGCTTTCCCAGAATCGAATGTACGGGGCGGCTTCAGGGTCGGAGGAGAGGGTGGTGAAGGGGAGGCCGGCCAAGCCTGGGATGGTTGTTTCAACTGAGCCTCTTTGGCTGAGCAGACCCGTTTTTGTGCAAGAAAAGGAAAAAATAACAGAAAGGTTTACAGCAGCTTAAACAGAAGGGAAAGCTGTCATGTGAAAAGCGGGGATGGCGGGTAGGAATGTGTGGCCAGGCAAAGGAGGACGGTCTTGCAATGCCCATTGTCTCGTCAACCGCCATGTGGATGATAGACGCCGTAGTCCAGCATCTCCGGCAGGTTTCGGGTTGGTGTGCGTGTGTGTCTAGGGTAGATGTGAAGCCTTACCTGATTGTCTCCTCTATCAGCCGGTCGGAGCTGTGGGGTGGGGGGGGGGGGGGGGAATGAGAAAAATGAAAAATATAAGAACAGACCCCCTTAAGACTCCCCATCTGGTTTTCTCTGGCGCGCTTGGTTATCCAGCTGACAAGCAACGAAATGGGCTTTAAAACTTGGAAGAAAATTCCCACCCTCTTCCTCTTTCGTTTGCCTCCCTCCAAACGAAAACGCCTGGTGCCAAAAACTCAAAAAGCGAATCCACCCACCCGCCTGCTCCCCGCCCGTATCCAATGGTTTACTGGGTATTTATTTATCAACATTTATTTATTTATTTTATTTTAGAGTATTTTTACCCGGCCTTTCTCCTTGGAAAAAGGACCCAAGGAGGCTTGCAGTAATGAGACAGTATACAGTGCAGTACAATTAAGACACGTTCAAGTATTTGAGAACAAGGAACTGAGGGACATCTTACGACATTAATAGACAATGCTATATTAAAGCTACAAGGTTATAAGTAGGTATAAGCACAAAGTCTACGTGAGCCTATAGATTCATATAGAAGACACATCATGATAGCCCATAGCCCATCATTCAGGGAAAGCTGAATTAATTCACAAGTTGCGCAGTGAATTAAACGCTTCTTGCCCCCCCCCCCAATGAAAAGCAAAGTCAAACGCGGGATTCCCCTGCTGTCAAACAAGGATGGCAGAGACGCCTCCTCCCTTGTAACTCGGCCAGGGCCCTGCCTCGCTGCACCAGCTTAGCTAGCGGTTGCCTTGAAGGACGATTCCGGAGGAATCCTCCTTGGCAAGGAGGAAGAATCTGCTCGCTTGAAAACTTACCGGGAGGAGAAGAAGAAAAAAACTCCTACACACCCTGCAAAAAACTGGCCAAGTTAGCAGGACAGCCTCCTAACACGCACCCCCCGTCTTCCCACCTGTTCCATTTTCAGAAATGATATTTAAAGCCCCCTCCCCTTTTTTTCAAAACAGCAGATTTTCACGGAAAGATTCGCTGCTCAGAGCGAAACACAAGAGACGTAGCGTTAGCCCTGTGTGCGTTCCAAGGGAGCAACGAGCCAGAGGCAAAGTTCACACGCAAAAAGAGGGCGCTGGAGGGGGTCGGTGGGCGAGAGAAAACCCGGGATGGGGCCGGCTGCAAGCTTGGTGAGCGTTCGTCCCCCTTGTGGGTTTTTGTTTTGTTTTGCTGCTGCTGCTGTTTTTAAACCCAAAAAAACGAAGCAAGATTTTTCTGAGAAAGGAAGGCTCTTTTTTCCCCCCGTGTGGTTTTTTTTTTGGGGGGGTGTTTTTTCCTCTCTTTCTGCCACTCAGGGCCGGCGCGACCATCTGTTCCAAAACGTGGCCCATTTTAACTCCACCTGGAAAGGAAAAATCCAGCTCTGGCAGAATCATTTGTTTTATTTATTGGAGGTGTCGGTGGGGGAGGGAGGGGGAGGCACCCTTTCGAAAAAACGAGGCAGAAAGATGCTGAGACCAGCTCGTGGCTCGGATCCAGGGAGGGGCAAACGGATCCGAAAGCAACCTGGGACTTCCGAGTGAGATGCCTGCAGGCGGGAGATGGGCGCCAGCACGAAGCTCGCAAATGACAGGCGAGGAGGGTCGTTTCGTGGCCCCTCTGGGGCCCGCGGCCACTAGCATGGGGGGTAGGGATGATAGTCCAGGCTGTTCCGCCCCAGAGTGACCTACCCGGGACTTCCTGGGGCCGGCCAAGCCCCACCAGGCAGCCCTTCGGCTCTTGCCTCTTGGGTCCACGGCCTCTCTGTCCCTTGGGGAATTTCCCCGCAGGAGAAGCAAGCGAGACGGACAGACTCACAAAAGGAAACCACGGCCAGGAACTTGCGAGGCCCGAACGGGGCTCCTTACCAGCCGAGGTGGCTCGCTCCCCGGGTCACCATGTCCTGCAAGCAATGGGACCTTTTTAAGAATGGAGGGAAGAAAAAGAAACAAGAGTCCGTACGCTTGCCGCCCGTCGGTAAATCCTCTTTAATCCTGCAAGCAAGGAAGAACCGGGGGGCGGGGGCATCCCTGATCAGCCGTGCACCGGCATCTCTGTCCACAGGCGGGTCAGGGTGAGGACAAACGGAGGCCACCCCAGCTCTCTGACTACCACTGCGGCACCGCCTGGGGCGTGAATCCTCCATGGCTGGTTCCGGGAAGCCCAGGGGCTCCTGCTCAAGGTACCATGGAACAAAAGGGGAAGGGGTCAAAATTTTGGGGAGGGTCGGGTCTCTGAGGGGCTGGTTTGTCACTTGAATCTGGACGAGCAGGGGACGCATGGCCTCCAGCCACCCGTGAGCCGAGAGACGTGGGCGAGAACGCCAGAAGACGGGGATCTATAGTACGGAGGGGAAAAGAGAGGGAAAAGTGGATGGCTCGAGAAGAGAACGAGGCCCCGTTTTTCCAAGGGTGAGCAGCTTCTGTTTACGCGAAACAGACGCGAGGAGCCCATCCGGCAGAAGCCCCGAGCCTGCGAAAAGATTTCACCGAACGGGGCGAAAAACCCAATCCCGTCCCAGAGAGGCAGCTGCTTTCCATCTGGAACATAACACACTGCTTGCAAAGGAAAAACGAAAAAAGCTACGGCCACTAGAGATGCAGCCGGGGTGAGGCTTGGGAGTTAGGCTTAACCAAAAGGTGCTTTTGTAGCAACATCTGGGGTTTGACTTTTTTTTTCTAAAGCCCAGCTTTCAGGAATCCTAATCTAATTTAGGACCGTCCTAAATCTATTTCTAATTCTATGTTTGGCATTTAGAAGGCTGAATGCTGGCAGTCGCGTTTTTTGGCTGTGTCCTACTGCAAGGACGGGGGGAAAGGGTGCACAACGTTTTTCCTTTTTTGTGGGTGGGGGTTGATGTCTTTTCTTCCTGTTTAATATAATTGACTAAAGGAAGGAAGGAAGGAAGGAAGGAAGGAAGGAAGGAAGGAAGGAAGGAAGGAAGGAAGGAAGGAAGAGGGAACTACAGCAGGAAGGAAGGAAGGAAGGAAGGAAGGAAGGAAGGAAGGAAGGAAGGAAGGAAGGAAGGAAGGAAGGAAGGAAGGAAGGAAGGAAGAGAAATACAGCAGGAAGGAAGGAAGGAAGGAAGGAAGAAGGAAGGAAGGAAAAGGAAGGAAGTTTTCAAACCCAGCACTGATTTGCTGCCTTGTGAGAATGCAACATTGTGGTCCACCTGCCAGCCTCCACCCAGGAACACCAGTTTTCTTTCTGGAACGACCCAGAGCTCTCCGTTTAATTGCAGAGAGCTTCTCCCCCACTCCCTGCCTCTTTCTCCTCCTCCCAGGGATGGAACTTAAGAACAAAAAAACGGCAGGCATTAATGTAAGTCATTACCACTGAACGCATCTGTCAGAACGGATTCCGGTAATGTGCTAATGGACCCAACTTCCTTTACTTTTCCGACGGCCTCGCTCACCGGGCTCCCTCGGGCAGCCGGAGGGAAATGGAGGGAGAGAGAAACCAACCAAGGCGTCTCTCCTCCTCTGTTTTCGCACACACACACACACAGATCGGCCATTCGGAAGGATCCCAAGTTAAAAAAGGATCCTTGGTAGGAGGAAGGCAAGCGCCCCCCCCCACACACACATACACATTGAGAACCACAGATAGATCCTGGACGACTTGCACTGCTCAACTGAACGAGGAAAAGGGTAGTCACGGGCCGGGGGGGGGTTAGAAACTGGAACTGCAGTTAATTTGATGTTTAATTGAACCACCAAGATGTTTCCAATGCACGGCGTTGCTCTCCTTTCAAACAAGAAAAAAAAAGATGGTTTCCCAGCTTTAAGGGAGCAGGGAGCAAGAAATGTTAGGCCGTTATCTAACACCCTCTGCGTGCGAGTGTCGATCGAGGCAGAAAGCAAGGGCACACTTGCGGGAAACGATAAGAATAAGGAATAATCAAGAAATCCACGGTAAAGGTTCGACGAGGAGGCAAGGAAAGCCACCCAAAGTCTGACGGGACTCCGTGGCATCAAATTTCTCCGAAACCAAACCACCCGGCCACGGTGAAAGGAGGAAGATGTGACCTCTCTTTTGGGGAAGGCCTGCTTTTTTTTTTAAGGGTGTTCTGGGGTTCTCCCGTCCAGCGGAGAGCTTGGGACACCCCACGCCAAGACCCAGAGAGGGCTGGCCATTCGGGGAAAATGGACCCAGTTGGAAGCAGAGATGTCGAATCACCTCTAGGAGAGACAGCCAGGGAAGGTACTTTTCTCCTTAGATTTCAATGGATAAAATGGAATAAATACAGAAACGTCTTGCTCTCCTTGCTGGAGGGCTTCCGGATTTGGGACCCAGAAGGCGAGACGCCGAACCTGCTCCAAGGCTCTTCCGTTGTTATATATTTCGCCCCCTCCGTCACGGCAAGGGCCCAGATGGAAGAGACAGGGGCGGCTGGGTGAGATTCAGGCGAAAGGAGGCCCGCCCCAGAGCAAAGCTGTGCCAGCGTTTGGCCGTCCGGGCTGTCCAGGGACATCTTTAGGGAACCACCTGATTTTTTCTTTTACTATGACGCTTCCGTCCGAGACTCTGATACCGTTTCCAAAAGGCTGGACTCCATCTTTTTCAGGTGTAGTTCCTGACCAAAAAAGCTTATGGCCGAGGTTTTTGACCGCCTGCTGTTTTGCCTTCCCAGCCGGCCACTGGGAACACCCCAAATCGCTCCGAAACTGAACCTGATCCTCCTGGATGAAAGATCTCCAGCCACCTTGCACCCCAGCCGGCTTGAGCTCTAGAGACCCACCGCCTGGGCCTAAAAATGGCTGTCTGTTCTTGCCCCGCGCCTGGATCGTTCCTCCAGGGTGCCGCTTGCCAGAAAACACCACTCCCAGCCGCACCTGCTTTAAAGAGATGCGTTTTCCTCCCGTTTACCGCTGACATAATGAAGATTTATGACGGTGCTACCTCCTGTTCTCTGCCTGCCTCCCCCTGTGGCGTGTCGGCCGGAAGACCCCCCCCCCCCCACCAATCTCTACAGAGCCCCGGGCTTCTCCCCATAAACCCTCAGAGGAACGGAAACTCCGGTATTGATCAAGATTTGCCGACAGCTCTCTATTGAGCTGCAAAGCCCACTAACTTGGGCTTGAAAGAGATACAATCGAAGGCAAATCTAATAACCCCACTTCCTCCGTGATGGATATGGGGTCAGGCATCCTTTCTCCTAATATATAATCAATCGACCGCTTTGGACGCGAACAACTGCACGGAACCCACAAGGGGTCATTGATTGCCCACTGCGTACACGGAGGGCTGCACGCAGCAGGGCGATGCCAAGGGGCAGCAAAGCCACTGGGCAACGGAAGCAGCGTCACGCCTAGGTGTGGCTCTCTCCTTCTACCCTGATCCCTCCTCCACTTCCAACCCCAAAATCAAGCCTCTAGCCCTCATGAGGCTGGAGGCATGGAGATGGGCCGATTGGTGGGTATGGACTACAACTTCCAAAGCTGCCCAGGAAGCGTGGCCCATGGGCCCCGGAAGGGGAATTCTGAGCCGGGGGAAATCAAGAGCTGCTCGCCTATGATGAGTTGTGGATAGCGTCTGGGCAACCAGAGAGAGGGAAACCCCTTTTTAAAAAGAAAGGCTGCAAGCAGAGAGTCAGCTCCACGGGTCCGTGTTGCTTAAGGCTCTCTTTCCAAGTAACTGCCATTTCGGGGTTCCCTCCTAAGAGAGGTTTCCTTCCTAAAACCTCCATTGTTCCATTGTGCCTTAAGAGCGCCCTGCCGCCTTGTAAGCGGTTAACGCTGCCTCTTTTCTGCCTGTGAACCAAAAAGTCATTAAGCTCCGAACCCGCTGGGGGGGTGGGGGTGGAGGGGGCTGCTGTTCTCCGAAAACACCTTCTCTCCCCCCCCTGGGGCCCACCTCCTGAGCTCAGCACTCTGTGCGCTGAGCATCTGGGAAGGCTGCTCGTTCATCACCCGGGCTTGTGCCTCCGTTTGATGGAAAGCTTCCTCCATGCAGGCTCGGGAGGGAGGGAGGGAAACAGCCCGACGGATGAATTATTGACTCAGCTCTCGCCTGGAAGGGCACGGAGAGGAAAAGACGGGGCCGAGAAGGGATGCTGAGCCGGACTGGGGCTCCGAGGAGCCAACCAACACGCTTTTCCCATTCCACGTCAACAGGGCAGGGTTTTAAAACATTTTCTCCCAGGCCCATTAAGCCAAAAACATTACAAAACTGTCAAGGAGCTGCAAGTGGACGGTCGGAAAGCAGAACAGAAATTTCCAAGCTGGGCCAAAAACCACCAAGTAGATCGCCCCGGTTTCATAACCATCGTGGCAGGCGAGCGGCTGGGGGTGGGGGTGGGGGCTGAACCCGATTCAGGGGGTCTCGCTCCAACGCTTGGACCCTCTGGCTTTCGAAAGAGGGGAGCCTGAATGCCCTTTGAGGGGGGTATCTCTGTAAAAAGGGGGGGTATCTCCCTCCCATCAAGCTCTGCGACTGACTCAGGACATCCTGTATCAAAAAAAAAAACACCAAAAAAAAAGGGACCAGGGACAAATTTAGCAGCCTTGCATTCCCATCAAAAAAAGGGAGGGAGGAGATTTAGTCCTCCCTGTGATGGATTGAGTGGCTGCCGCTTGGGCTTTCAAAAAAGACTCAATTAATTTCCTGTCAAAATAGGGGAACAATCTGATGCATAGCTTCCCCGCCGCCCCCCCCCCACAAACACACAGATATTTTTTTTTGAATCATCACCTCCTGGGGCCATCCATAAGACATCCCCTTGCCTTTTAAAAAAAAAAACAATGAGGAAATTTTGCACTGGCATGCATGGAAAGCTGGAGATAAAATGATTATTTGGGGTGCCTCTCGCCAGCCACGCTCATAGCAAGACACGGAAATGAGCCACGCAAGCCGGAACAAAACAGCCTGGTGTTCGCTGAATGGTGGCGGCTCGGTCCTTCACGCCGACACACGCCGGGGGTCTGCCACGCTCCCTTCCGTGGGGCGTTAATCACATCTGATTGATATCCCTTCTCCTCAAAGGACATCAGATGGGTTAAAAAAAAAACAGGGGGAAACCTCCTCGTGCCTTATTAGTAAGGAGCTCAGAGGAAGTTATGGGATGTGCCGAGGCGAGACAGGGCATCCCTTGCTCCTTGAACTGTCTCGCACAACGAGAATGAAATTTCCTTCTCTCTCTCTCTCTCTCTCTCTCCCGCGTAACCTTGAGTACAGAACGTTGCCGCCGCTTTTAACAAACGACAGGAATTGTGCATTTGCTGAGGAAACAGCTCCCTCTTGAGATGGCATGCTGATCCTCAGACTGGGAAAATGGCGCAGCTGCGGTGCCTGAGCGTAAGACTGGGAAACCAAGCCCTGGCGCTCACAATTTCTATCTTATTTTTTTTTTCTGGGTCCTCTCTGAGGCCAGACCCCTTTTCAGATGACAGGAGAGCTTCCCCAAGGGTTTCAACCCCACCTCTGCGCAAGAACCCACTGCCCCAAATCTGCCACCGTTTAAGAGATCACCAAATTGTTAGTCACACTTTTTTTTGGGAGGAGGGAGGATGTTTACGCATCTTGTCCACCACCTACAGGTGATAAGGAGAAGCAGGAAAAATTGCAGTTTTTAACCACGGGCGCAGGGATTTCTCGTTCACCTTCTTCCCAAAGGCCTGATTCCAGCAGAAATTTAACAACGCATCCCGGTCACCAAAAGGACCATTACAGCCGTGCGATCAAGGATGGTGGAAAACACACTCGCTCGGGGGAATCAGACAGCGCCAAAAAAAAAAAAAAACCTCTTTTCTTGTTTCCAGCACCTCCTCCTCTAGAAATCCCCTGCTAGGATTTTCCAAGCCATGAGAAGAAAATAATTCACGATACAGACTTACGTCCGGAGGTGTTCGTGTTCCTTCAGGAAAAGCTCTGTCCGTCTGTTGTTCACGCCGGAGCCACTTTTGTAGGATCTGAAAGAGACGGCGTGAAGTTACGACGGGAAGGGGGACACACACACCCAATTTGGCCCTAAAAAGCCCACGATAACATGATCTATTGCCCTGAAATGAAATGATGGTAAAAAAAAACTGGCCTTGTTGCCAACTGGGTGGTATAAAAATCCAATGAATGAATGAATGAATAAACAAACAAACAAACAAACTGCCACTCTACTCTGATTGATAGTTCTTCTGCAGCAGTGCCTCCTGCAGAGCTAGCAGACTACTTAACAAGCTGCAAACAAGGCTTTTAAATCTATTTCCTCCTCTCCCCACATGGCTCGTTAATTAAAGGCTAGGAAAGGCTGTTTCAGGCAAAGACTGTCTAGTATTTATGGAAGGTAAGCAAGCTGCACTAGGAGCCTTTCCAGAAAAAAAAATATTTGAAAATGTCTCCTAAACTCACTAAGCCAGTGCCAGGCAGTTCCCACCCCCAAAAAAGGTGCAACTGCACACCACGAAAACGCACACACAGAAAGAGAGCTTACTCGATATCCTTCCGGACCGAGCCCATGAGGTTCTCTCGTTCCCGCACGGCCATGAAGTTGGATTTGGTTTTGTGAAATTCGTGCGTGTAGTCCTGCGATGAAAAGAAACGACCGTCGACACGGGCAAAGGTACGATTCCGAGATGCCAGAAGAGGGCGAGAAATCCTGACGTTAAACACACACCCTTCCCCCCCCCCCCCCAAATGTCACTGCAACAAGACAAAGGCCTGGTCCAAATTTTTGATGCTCAGGGTAAGGTTCACACGATTTATGCACAGGCATGGGAGTCCGTGGTATCACGGAAGAGGGGTTTCCAGGGGCAGCGATTTGGGATTTATCGGTGGGAGGAGACGAGGACACACCAAGCACCACCCAGCCTTCCTTCCCGTGGCCTCTGAGCAAATGCCACACGACAGCTGGAGGAGGGATGGATTTCTTCAACTTCTGAAGCCCTCTTGTGCAGAAACACCGACGGAAGGTCTCTGAGGGGCTCCAGAATGGAATATCTATTGGGATCCCCAACGCTATTGAGTTACGTGGCTTGGTGGGCAGCCGACAGTCGCTACAGAGATTTCTTAGCAACGCGCTTAGCCTGACCGTTATGTTATCTACGTAACTGAGCAACAGGAGTTAAGCCACTGCCGTCAACTCTTCACACTCAAATGGAAGCTTCCCCCCAAAAGGCAATCAAGACCATTCAGAGGGGTAAACTGGGTTAGTCCACGGCTACAGATAACTACCGCGACTTGGAGCATCTTAAAGGACTGGGAAGTTTTTATTCCTCACCGCACAATCTAGTGAAATGGGCTCAGCCGATGAAAGCTCCCACCCCTCCACCCTCCCCGATTAAAGGGTCAGAAGGACCTTTTGTCGGTTCCATCGGAAGCCGTTAGCTTTACAAAAGGCCTGCTCTCGGCAGCGTGCGGCTCGTCCTACCTGTAAGATGTCTCGGTGCCGCTGCAAAGTGTGCATCAATGCCGCATTGAGGGACGGGACTCCGGCGCTGATGGTGTACTCGGCCATTTTGTCATTGATGCCTGTGAGCTGCGGAAGGACAGACCGCAAGCAAGGTGAACGCCGTCCCGAGGGACGAGAAAGCTCAGGTGCACTGGCTACTTAAGGTCACGTTTGAGAGCTGAGGGACAAGATTCTTTAAGAAGACTTTAAAAATATCCACCTCCCGGCTGAAGCTTTTGCTTTCCTTCTTAATGCAAACCGAGGGCTAACCGAACACTTCAACAGCGCTCCACACAGACGCCGTTTGAAAGAGGGGAAGCCCTCACTCTTCCGCTGGGAAGATGTGCAATTAAGAGCAAACAAAAACAAAGGCAGGGAAAGTGCAAACGATGTGGTTGTCCGCCGAACGCAAACGACTGTGCCTGCCTAAGCAGAGGAGGCCATGCCGTGGCCAATGCCGAATCCCACATATATGAGTTGCAATATATAGTATGGAAATCTTAAGAAATCATGCTTGAACCAGAATGAGCAGGTCCCTGCAGGCGTTAATATCGTGCAGTTTTGTTTTCTTGCATCTTTGCGAGTTAAAATCCTTGAGAGACCCCCCCCTTCCTGGCAGTGGCAGGGATGGACCTAACTGAAACGCACTCACCTTCCCCAGGAGCTGCTCAATCTCCACCGCCATGGTTTCAAACATTCGGTCCTGGCTGGATCCGTTCAGGAGGGGAGTGGTGTCCGAGCTGAGAGACAGGCATGGAAGGGAGAGAAAGAGACATCTCCTGAAAAGCCATGGCAGGGAAGTGCGCTTGACTCCCCAGAAACCCTCCAGGTGATGCTAAAGATTGATTAACAAGGCCGCTAACGAAGCTGACAAGAGGGGTGGCGAAGGACCTCCGTATTCACTCCACCCTATAAAGCAGCCTGGGCTTATAAAACAGGAAGGAAGGCCAGGAGAGAGAGAGAGAGAGAGACTGTTGCTTAGGAACTGAGGTTTCCCTGGCTCCATAAACAGGTCGTTCTCTGTTATTTTATTTCATTATTATTTTTCCAAGCACTACAGAGTGTTCTGTCTTTCCTCGCCTCTATTTGCTCACCCCACCACCACCAGCAGCATTAGCAGGTATGGGTGCTTTTAAGCAGCCCTCTTGGAAAGATTTCAATCCTTATTCTTAAAAAAAAAATGGTGGGAAAAACCTGAACATCCGCAGAACCCTGGCGGGGAAGGCCTAACCATCCAGTCCCCGCTGGGTCTGGATCCGGCCCACACAAGGCATGGTGAAGGATGTAGGAAACGGTGGTCCCTTGAAGACAGGGAGGGCCAAATTGGGCCTTCGCTGCTGTGAAGGCCATGAGTTAATACTGAATGCGGTGCTTCTAAGAAGGTGGAAACAGGACCGAGAGAAGAGGCTTTGTTCAGGCCACCGCTTTCCACATTATAAGAAAGCCAGGGAGAGTATGTGCCCAGAGAAAGACAATCAAATCCTCCTCAGACCCCCCCCCACGCCGCCCCAAAAGCGACCCCATGGCTCCCACGTTTGTTTCGCTGCACGCTTGCCTGTGAACTGGATATCATTTTAAAAACTGGAAGCAAGCAGCAGGGTGGCGGAGCACGATTGTCAAGGCAAATGAAGGGGAGGGGCTTGGAGTTTAAAACAAACAAAAGCAGTGGGGGAAAAAACGAAACAGAAAAGAAAACGCAAAGTAAAATGAGGAAGGTAGTACCTATACCTGTCGCGCCTCCCCTCCCGGCAGCTGCCGTGGCTGTAGCTGGTGCAGAGTTTGCTGAAGGAGACCAGCTTGAGGTCCAGTTCGTTCTCGAGTTGCCGGGCCTGTTTCCTCAGATCTGTGCACGGAGGACAGACAGAGAGCGTGAGACGGAATGAGCGGGCCATGCGCTTCCTTCCACTGCTGAGGAAGATTTCCCAGGATGGGGGCAGAAGGGCTTTACTGGAGGGGTGGGGTGGGGTGGGTGGGCTCAGCCATCCGATTCCTAGGAAGATCACACCGCTCCTGTGGAAAGGTCCCTTTGCTTCTCCCCTCAGCCAAACCTATGGAGGATAATGCCCAGAAATCTCAGGCAGTGCAGCTAGAGTGGTCCTGTCTGGGGCCTTTGGATGTGCTCCCACTTTGGGAACGCGAAGCCTGACAATCTGAAGCCTGGGAGAAATTGCACATCTAAGATTTATCCGGTATATAAAGAAGGTCGCTTGAGGCGCAGGGTTGATGCCTACGGCCACCTCCAGGTAAGGCAGGGACAGCGTCCTGGCCGAAACACAGGGGTGTGTGTGTGTGTCTCTCTGATGGGTGTCAACCTGGCTCAAGTCACAACCCACAAAGGGACGCCACGGAGGGGCTAGGGCACGACTCCCACCCTCCACCAGGGGCAAGGGGCCGATGGGACCTGGAGTCCAGAAACCCCCCTGTGTCCACACTCCGAAAGCTGAGCCGAGAGGGTGACCCTGGGGGCGAGGTGGTGGTGGGAGACTGCTGCCGAGGCTGCAAGGCAAACTCCCTCCCGCCCCCCACCCCAAAAAAAATAACATACAACAGCCACCCTTGATCCTCTCCCCTGAGCTTAAATGGAGCCTCCTTGCTCAGGAGCAGTCAGACAACCCCCCCCGCCCACACTCTTGGGCCTTGGCCTTCTCTTTTTCTCTCTCCCCCCCCCACCTGCCACCTCCACCCAAGGGGGGGGGTCTGGCCTCGGGGGACGGGATGGGGGGGGAGGAAGGGGGGCTTGCCCTGTCCCTGGGAGGCCATTTCCTAAATTGAGACGAGAAACCCCCCCCTCCAAAAAAAAAAATCTCAGGCGAGGCCCCTCCCCTTTCTTTAAGCCCCTCCCTTCAGAGGGGGGGGGCGCTCAGGGCTCCTCCGAGAGCCTGCGGAACCTCCTCCCACGGGGGGCCTGCCAGCGGGGACCCCTCCCCCCCTCCCCTCCCCCCCAAACAGGGGCGACCCCCCCTCCCTTGGAGCCCCCCCCCCCCCCCCCCCCCCCCTCCCCCCACTCACCCTCCCAGTAATTGCTGCTGCTGCTGCTGCTTCCTCCTCCTCCTCCTCCTCCGGCCGCCATCTTGGCCGCCCAACGCCAGCCCTCCCGGACGCGCAGGGAAGGCACCACCGAGAGGCCGCGGGGAGGGGGGGATAGAGCGCCGCCGGCACTTCCGGCCTCCGACTTCCGGCCACAGAGGAAAGAGAGGCAGAGCGGCAGGAAGAACCACCGAGAGGAGGAGGAGGAGGATTCCGGAGCGCCCCCTGGCGGCCCCTGCGAGGTGAGGATGAGTCCTCCCCCGGGACTTTTCATTCCCGCTCCCTGCAGTTGGGCTGGCTCCACGGATACCCCGAGCCCAGAATCCCTCCCCCCCCCAGTTTGGCTCTAAAAGGAACCATCACCCTTTTTTTTAAAATAATAATAATAATAATAACTTTTCTTGGTTTTTTGCAGGGTGGCTTTTGTGGCTTTGCACACCTTCCATCGCTCGTCCCTGGGTTTGTGGCGACTTCCCACTAGGGCTCACTTCCCCCTTCGGCCAGAGCCTTTTAGCACCCTTGGATTCCCCCCCCCCCATGGGGGGAGAAAGGTGGAATATAATATACAACTCGATTTTTAGCCTTTTGGTGTATTATTAGTTTTGAATTTCATTTTTAAAAAAAATATATATATGTTCTGCACCAATAGGCCAATATACTAAAGGAAAGAAGGAAGGGAACCCACTTCTATTTTTAATTAAACCCTTTCCTTGGGGAACGATACAGCCCTCTAACGATGGACTGCTTCCATTTCCCCAGGGGCCCAGAAAACACCGCTGGGAACGGGGCCAGGTTTTGCCACTCAGTCTTGGATGCTCGGAAAGAAGTGACTCATCTTATGTTCTTATGTCTTGCCACAGCAATCTGGAAGGGATCAACCAAATCCCCCAACCACGGAAGGGACCTTGTAGAGCAGTGGCTCTCAACCGGTGTGTGTGTGGGGGTGTCCCCAGATGTTCCTGGACTACAACTCCCAGAAGCCTCCTCCACTCGCTGTGCTGGAAGGGGTTTCTGGGAGTTGGCAGTCCAGGAACATCTGGGGACACCCCACACACACACACACACCGGTTGAGAGCCACTGCTGTAGATCATCCAGTCCTGTCCCTGTCAAGGAGACCTGAGGAGGAGGGGGGGATTCGAACCCTTCACCTCTGGCACTGCAGCCAAAGAAAGACCTGCAGGAGCTGAAGAGCCCTCAAGGGCCCACGGAGTCCCCGAGAGTCAGGTTGGTGGGTGGCTGTTTTCATCACTCACACGTCTGCAGGTCCCGAAGGCCACGGCTGGGCGGTGGCGGTGGCGGAGTCCTCTTCCTCTTCCCTTTCTGCAGCCGTCAGGGTCGAAGAGGGCCTCCTTCCGACGCGATCCAGAGCGTGGAGCTGGTCTGGTGGAAGGACAAAACAGCCTGGGCTTCAGGAGGCCTTAGGGGTCCGGGAAAAGGGGAGGGCGAGACGGCAAGAGCCAGGCTGGAACGAACACCACCCACCCAGTCCCCCCCGGGCCTCCTGGGGCTGCCGTGCTTCACCCCGCTTCTGCTTCTTTCTGAATTGCACCCCAACTTCAAACGCGATGCGATGCTGCTGTTCAGCCTTGCGAGGCTTAAGGGTGCATAACCTGACCAGGGTCGATTCCACTCCTCCAGCTGCTGCCGTCGGGAGGGTCCGACGCTCTCTCCTTCCACGAGCCCAGAGGAAAGAGGTCAGGGTGGTGGAGGGGGAAAAAGACCGAGAGTCAGCCTTGGGTCAATGTCTGGATAGGACCACCGTGGATCCTTGCGTCCACTGATAAATAAAGTCAAGGAAAGCACTCCCCCCCACCACCACCCCAGTTTTCCTCGGGGGTAAGATTCTAGCTGCATTCATTTCCCATCCTGTTTCCAAGGTGGAAATGCCATTCCAGGGACGTGGGCCGGGCCTGCTACTACAGGTCCCAGAATCCCCGACCACGAGCCATACTGGCTAGAGATTGTAAAGCAGGCATGTCCAAACTTCGGCCCTCCTGATGTTTTGGGGCCACCACTCCCAGAATCCCAAGCCTGTATTTCCAATGGCAAAGGACTGTGGGAGTGGTGGTCCAAAACATCAGGAGGGCCGAAGTTTGGGCATGTCTGGTCTAAAGGCTGAGAACCCACGCCACCAGGGGACCCAGGTAGGGACTCCCTTTTCAAAGACAAATCTTGCGGCGGCTGGGACCCACATTAGGAAGGCACCCTGAAGTGCATTTGGTGGGCTTTTGGCTTTGAAAGACTGGTGGGTCTTTTCTAAGGAGAACGGAGGAAAATACTTTAAACAAAGAAACAAGGTCTATCTGCAGAGCAGAAATGAGCCCTTGGCCTGAGGCTGTGTGGTCTGAAGGCGCAGGGAAAGGAACGTCACCCGGGAAGCAAGGAAGACACAAGAAAAGACCTCTTAAAATAGTTTTATACAGACCAGAGCTCAGTGTACAGGTTTTTAAAAAAACACACACACACACAGCCCACACACGCACTTGCTTGAGACGGAGGGGTCCCCCGTTACGTCCGTGGGTTCTGTGATTCCCCAAGTCGTGCCAACCTCCTGGCTTCCGGGCTTTGCTTCCAAAGGCACACCCAAAAGGAGAAAGCCCCCCCCCCTTTCCTCACTGGCATCCAAAGGATGCCGAGGGCTTGGGAGGCTCCCCAGGCGAAATGTGCCCGTCATCCTTGGAACAGGAAGGTGGGAAAATAACTTTATACCAGGAGATTCCTGCCAGCCACAGCCGCTGGCTTGGGAATTCTGAAAGGTGTAGTATTATTATTTTTTAAAATCGTCCATACTGGTTCTTGCCATGCTTCAAACAAGTCCGGAAGTGGAATTTAAAGAGTTAGCATTATATTCACACACAGTTATTGCCAAAAGGTTTTTTTAAAGAGAGTTTTTTTTAAAAAAAAAACACTTTTCAGAGGAATTTAAGAGAGAAATGGAGGAGAGAGAATCGACTCAAACGGCTTGATCCGTATTAGGGAAGCCTGACATGGAGTAAAACAGGCATTTGGACGTAGTATTCTGTGTAAGTCTTCGTTTTTGGGGTTTTAATTTCATTTAAGGGGGGAAATTTCTGTCAAGGAATACCTCTAGATCTCTCCCACTAAAACCACATGCACACATTTAAGCCTGGTTGTAGAGTTAAGCCCTACAACCAGGCTTAATCTCTCTTCTGTACCTAGCATTGCAGGCCTTGGAGCCGCATCCTAGCGGATGAAACAGGGCAGCCCTTCCACAAATTTGCTGGAAGTGAAATTCTATTCTGTACCAAGGCCCCTTTTACAAACAAGGCTTTCACGTCTGAGCAGGGATTTCGAAACGATTCGGAAAATCTTCATGGGGACACCGCAGCACCATTCAAGCTGCTGCTGCTGCTTCCGGGACGGGGGGTGGGGAGTCCCAGTAATTGTGCCACTGGGACGTTTTCAGGCAAGTAACGCTTTTCACATGGAAGAAATCCACGCCCGGCATCTCCTTGGGCGGCTGGGGGTGCTTCTAAAAACGGACGTGAGCGACCAGCGGTCGTCAGTCCAGAAAAGGACAGGGCCTGCCCGGGAAATCTGAAGGACAGGTGTTGGCTTTGGTACGTGTCGTTTTGAAATCAAGCTCTCAGTTCTGTCGCCGGAGCTCTTTTACGGACCCAAATCCCTCCGACGGAGGGGGGAAGCCCTGGTTCCCAAAAAACAGTCCTGAGGGGTGGGGGAAGAGGGGTGGTGGGGACACAAATCAGGGTAGAAAATGGCTACACACCCTTCCTCCTGGCCCTTTCTGACCTGCTGCAAGCTCTGAGTCATCCTGCTACTTCTCCAGGTCTCCGCTGCACTGTCTGACCTCTAGGAAGCTGGCCCCTGACTACGTTCCTGTCCCTGGAATCTTCCTTGAGAAAGCATTAGAGAAAAAAAGATACCATTGGCATCCAAAATGAAGAAGAGAATGTCTGCAGTTTGTGAAAAAAAAAGAAGATTGAGGAGATGGAGTGAGCCTTCAGCGAGGGCTTCTGGCCTCGTACAGACGTGGTAGGAGAGTGTCTTTCCACAACACGTGGAATGGGCTAGGAGACACGCCATTGCCTTCCTCATCGGGGCACATGGGAGCCGGAGCCCTCCAGGCGCCGGTGGGGTGTCCCTCCCATCATCCCTCGGCGACGGCCGAGCTCAAAGGAACTGACGGGAACAGGGCCCCGGAGGATTCTCTGGAGAGGCACAGATTCCTCGGGCCTGTGGGGTATCAGGAAAAAGACACCCCCGGGGCCGCTTCCTTCACCTGGCACTCCTCCACTGTACAAGTTGGACTCAGTAGGAAAAGCAGGAGGCGGGAGAGGAAAGGGAGTGCAGAGTAGCAGCAGGCCACCAGAAGTCTAAACTCGGGAGCTCGGTCATCACAGAGACTGTCCTGGGAAGGCAAGACGGAGCAAATCGTTCTCCTGAAAGGGGGGCCGGATGAGGTTTCGAAAAAGGAAAATATTTAAAATATTTCTTTCCCCTCGGGCGACGGCTGCACAAGGCAGGTGGGTCAAAACCGGCTGCTCCAAGAGGTACGCCATGAAACCAAGGGTGAGCTGCGGAAGGACCTGTTTGGCACCAGGCTTGGAACCCACCCACCCCCCCCCCCGCCAGCCAGCCAGCCCTCCTCGGCTGACCAGAGGCTGTTCCTTCTCCACAGAGGTGTGAGGTCTCTTGCTGTCCGACATCCTCAGACAGAAAACGGGAGGGCCTTTCGAAGGAGGAGCAGTGCCGGAGGACGAAATGAACAGGAAAACAGTTTCTGTTTTTATTTCTCCCCCCCCCACACACACACCCCATCCCCAGCTGGAGAAAAGAAAAAAGTGCTTTCTCCGATCCGCCCACCCACTCCACCTTTTTTCCACCTGCCTGCACAAAGAGATAGGTGGCAGCCCGGCTTCTGCCCGCTAAGGTCTAACCCGAAGCCACTCGGAGGAGGTGCGCAACCTCCATGCGGGAAGCGGGAACGTTGTTTTAACGCTCCTGCCACCGACCGCAGAAGCTGGGCGCCAGGTCGAAACGGAACGAGATTCCGGGAAGTGACCTGTGCTGCTGCTGCAGGAGCTGCCGGGTGGGGAGGAGGGGGGGGGGCGTAGTAGTGTTAACCTTTAAAAAGGCAGTGACCATGTTATTTTTCCTCTGGGCACTGCCCGGAGGGGGCCTGACAACGGCCAGAAGGGTTGAAAAGAAGCTTGGCCAAAGTTCCAGAGACACAACGTTTGGGAGCTCCTCCTGGCTGGAGAGCAGCCCGGCAGCCCAGGCCGACTCTGGCTGGACAGAGTCCCAGGTTCCGGACTTGCTGGCAGGAGGGAAAGGCCCCGCGATCGGTCTCTGCAAGGGAAGCGCCCCTGCCCCCCCAGGGTGGGTCAGTGTTTGCTGGAGTAGAGCGTCTCTTCCTCCGTGTCCGTCTCGTCCTGGAACTCATGGCTGAGGAGGGATTTCTTGGAGCCGGTGGTGGACATCAGGCGGATCTCGTCTTCATAATCATCCTGGTGCTGCCGGAGGCGGTGGAAACCGTCCTTGTGCCGGTTGGACTTGATGGAGCAGACGCACCAGATGATGCAGGCGGTGAGGGCCAGAGCGGTCATGGTGGCCCCTGGGCAGGCAGAGAGAGGGAGGAGGAGGAGGAGGAGGAGGAGAATTAATAACATTTTTTAAAAAACCCCACAATCTGCCATATTCTGCTCTGACCTGCTTTCCCTTTGGCATCCTGTCCCCCTGCGCTGCTCCTCAAAGATTCAAGAAATATCACCAGGTCGTTGGGAGGATCTGCACCCAGAGCTGGACTCATCCCTACTAAGCAAACTCAAGTCTTTACTGTGCATGCATTACACGTCAGAAAGAATCTTTCTCTGCCCGCAAAGGAAGACATTTGTAACAGGCATCTTGCTTCGGCTGCCGACTCCAAGAGAAAAATACATCTCTCTCTCTCTCTCTCTTTCCTCTTACCTGCCACTGTCACCACCAACTCCCTGGGGAGCCCAAAAATCTTGTTGTCGACGTCGAACTGGATGTGCAGGAAGGTAGCTGCGTCATGGCGCACCAGGACCTGGAAAGACAGCAATTCCCCCCCCCCCCAGGGCTTCAGCAACCACATGGCATGGAGAGGTCGAGGGAGGAAGAACGCACACGCACACATGGGCACACACACACACAACACGGGCACACACCCAGCTGCCCACCCCCAGAGGGGATGGGGTGGGGGTGGGGGTGGGGCTAAGGGTGGCAAAGCCGCCCGGAACGCCAGCCGAGGGAAGGAGAAAGAAAGGGAAAATAACCCAGGGTAAGGAGGAAGGTGTTACGGTGGAGAGAACTCATTACATGCCTTTGGGTGGTGGTATACTTCCTGGACTACAGACCCCCCGAGCTAGCCATGGCAAGCAAAGGATGCTGGGAGATGCAATCTGAACATCTCCTTTGCATTGCTTGTCTCCCTACCGTTTCTGGATTCATTCTGTGCAGGGCTCATCCGCTAGTTTGGAGGCCCTGTCGTTCCTTGTGTGTCCCCACCCCCACCCCCAAGCTGGCTGAGGTGTGGCCTTGCAGCATTTTGTGTGTGCCTGAGCCGACTGGCAAAACCTCCCTCCCGCCTGAGGACCAGAGAGTTCAGGGCAGGCCCCCGAAACATACCTGGACGTGCTGCTGCTGGTAGCCTTCGGCGAGGGCGTGGATTTTGTGGTAGCCGGGGGCCAACAGCACGTGGAAGTAGCCCCCTTCCTTGGTCAGGACTTTCACTCCTTCGTTGAGGATTATTTGAGCTTTGGACACAGGGTGGCCGTGACTGTCTTTCACAAAGCCATGGACCCCTTTATGAACCTGGAGGTGGAAAAACACAAAACCAAAACCCACCAGATCTGGTCAATGGTGTCCACAAACAGGATCCCCCCCTAACCCCATATTCGCTGACCTCTCCTGTTAACGGGGCAAACGGTTCTCTCCAAAATATAACACAAGGCACACGCACTAAGGGAGCTTCAAAGCACTTGTTTCTGTGGTTGCCTCTGCCCCCCACCCCGTTCTCTCACCAACGCTCAAGACGGCGTGCGATCTGGCTGTGATAAACCATAACCCCACATGGGAAACCTGACAGCTGTATCGGACTGAAAGAAAAACGCGACAATTTCCTTTGTCTAAAACCTGAGCTTGGCCAAAGATCATTCGAACGCTTGAGTGGATTTAAAAGCCAGTCCTTGGAACGTATCAGGCCTCTGCTCCGTTCTGACCGGCTGCAGAGAAAAGCCTGAATAACTCCTGAGTCCGGCCGGAGTTCACTCACACTCACCTCCACAAGCATGCTGAGAAGCGACTTCTTGTTCTCTGACCACAGGGCGTGGAGCTGCCCGGCACTGGGAAAGTAGCAGCACCCCGTGTAGACGGTGATCTCTGGGCAGCGCCCGCACGTAAGGCTGAAGTCCTGAGAAGGGGAAGGGGGGAAAAGAGCAAGGCTTGTAAGAGGAATAAACCAGCCGTGTGTGGAAGCAAAAGAGACCGCTGGCCCCTTGGGGTGCCTGGCCGCTGCCCGCCAGGGAGTGCCGCCAGAAATCTGATGCCCCCGGCCATACCTTCATGCTTCCTTGGTGGCTGTGCCACTCTGCCCCCAGCAAGACGCCTCCCGGGATGTTCTCATCTGCAAACGAGACAGAGGTCAGGAGCATTTTGGGAGAAGCCGCCCTCCTGCCGAACCCAGGGACCAACTCGTTTGCAGGCACAAACCTGATTTGTTCGGACAGCCGGGCTGCCCCAGGTGCATGGTGGGGTGGTTGTTCGCGTACACTGATGCCAAATGCCTCAGGGTTTCTTTGTACTCCACTGAAAGGGAGAGAGGAGACACCGGTGAGGTGGGACGCACCTCGCACGCTGCCCAGTGGTCTGAGCAAACCCTCGGTTTCTGCAGCAGCAAAAAGCCAAAGATGATTTGGCTTCCTCAGCTCGGCTTATTCCAAACAGCCGGCCGCATTGGCCCAAGGGCCTGCATCAAAGACGGCCCACTGCCCCTCCCCTCCCCAAAACCTGAATGATTTCACAAGCTGCCTGGGGGGGGGGGTTATTCGGTGGAAGGCATCCCCCCTGTACCTGTCTGCACGGGTTTGTCGTAGGGGTACGTCACCAGCAGGGAGCCACCGTCCAAGGCCACTGACAGGCTGAAGTCTCCCTTCTGGATCAGGTTCTCCATGATAGCTTTGGTTTCCGGCTCTTTGGCCACGGAGGCATTGCCTGCGGGAAGAGGAGGAAAGTCTCTTAAAGGGATCGGGAGCAGCCGACGGACTGCGAGGATTGCAGCAGCGAGAGAAGAGGCACAAGCATGCAATTGCCACCTAACCTTCTCCACCAAAAGGACCTCCTGCCTCCCTCTTTAGGGGCCCCAGGAGGAGACGCAAGGGAGGGGGCGGAGAAAAGGGAAGCCTGGCTTTACTGGTGAAATCTGTGTCCAGGTCTTTGCCGTTGGCGTTGGTGAAACCAATCTTGGAGGTGCAGTCTCCCTCCCGGGCGATCTCACGTCCGTCCGGGTTCAGGGATGGTACGATCACGATTCTGGTGTTGTCAATCAGCTGGAAACGTACACACAGAGAGAGAATGTGAGAGACTTCCCAACCTGCACCAGAGAGCCCTCCATCTCACCCATGACAGTCGTAATCTGCCTTGATCCTGCTTCCCCACACAAGAGGCATCTCCAACTGGTCCTGGCCAAGTTGGAGCTGCCCAAATCAAGTGGCCTTCCTCGGCTCAAAGAAGAGTTTGCACCCCGGCCCGTTTTCTATCTCAGAGCGGTATCTGAAATCCCAGACCTGCCAAGGATAGTCAGGGCACTTTCCTGACGGATGAAAAGCCTGCTTTTCCGCCCATGTGCCTGATGCCACCTGGGCAACCAACCAACCAATGAATCATGCCAGGGCTCCCTAATCCAATTTATCTTCCCCCCCCCTTTTGTCCCATACTGAATTCTTGCAAGGTGGCACCTCTTAGGCCTTGTATTTTCCATGTTCTTTGCCACTTTTTCTTCTGGGTAGCGTAAGCTGACCAGCGGGGCCCAGCAGCCTCTATAACCCCTTCCGCGGCCCAAGGGGGTTCCCTTGATGCATCTGCTGGTGGTGCCAGTCATGGTGGAGGTGGTGGTGGTGGTGGAGGAGGAGGCCTGGAAAGGGCCCGTCTAGAAGGAACCCTCTCCAGGCCCCGTTGCTGGAGACTCGGCCCTGGTGAAGCCCCCCCCCCCCCCCGGCCTCTGTCCCAGCTGGAGCCCAGCGCCACCCACCTGGGTGATGGCCGGGTTCTTCTTGTAGTTCATGCAGAGGAACTCGGCCAGGGCCAGGAGCAGTTCGGTGCCCACGGGGGCGTTGCCGTGGATGCCGGCCACGAAACGGATCTTGGGCTCCTCCGGCTCTGACTGGTTGGGCTTGTTTGAGATCTCCAGGGAAGAGATGTAACGAAATTCCCGACTTTGGCCCAAGCTGGGGAGAGAGAGAGAGAGAGAGAGAGAGAGAGAGAGAGAGAGAGAGAGAGAGAGAGAGAGAGAGAGAGAGAGAGCCAAAGGAGACAAGGGCTGAGGGGTGCTTCCGGAAGCAGCCGCCCTGCCGGGTGTGGCCCAAAGGCCTTCGGAAAGCCTCCTGTGTGGGGTGGGGTGTCCGTGGCATTTGCTCTCTTTGCTTCCAGCATAGAGAACTCACGCACGCAATACTGTCTCAAACTCAGCTCCCCCCTATGCTTCCCCGAAGGACCTCAAGTGGGGCGGACAGGCATCATTTCTCTCTCCCCCCCTACCTCGTGAGATTCGTGATCAGTGGATAATTCAGGTTTAGGCCTCTCAGGAACATAGAGCGGTCGTCGTAGAGCCGGTAGCGGGAAGGCTGGACGTCGGCCGAGGAGGAGAGTAAGAAGTGTTCCAAGCCGTTCTCGGCCGAGAGGTCTTTGATCAGCGTTTCAAATTCCTTGGTGATGGTGCCATCGGTTTCGGCCGCGTTGAGGTCTGGGGTCTTTCCATCCTCTACTTTGGAGTCCTTTCGGGTCAAAGTGAAGTTCACTTGCACGGCGGCCTTATCTCCGACCTTCACCGTCTTGGTCTCAGAATTATACCTTACAGAATGTTTGGGGGGGGGGAAGAGGAGAAAAGATGAGAACTTCAGAGAAAGTCAAATAGAACGTTCTGGTATGCTTGTGACAATATCTTTCCTGGGAAGCAAGACATGCCCAAGAGGTATAGGGTGGGAAAAATGATTTCCTGAACTGCTGTTCCACCTTCCCCAAACGCCCTGCAATTTTGAGACATGGCTGTCCCCCCAAAATTAAACATCTTGAGCACCAGAAAGGGTAGGTCTCTTCTCCTGTGAACGCTCCAACGCTCCGAACTAACGCACTGCATTGAGGCTACTAATGAAAAAGAGGCTGTTATCAAAAGACTGTGATTAAAAAACCTGAGCTGGGATATAAAATGTTTATTAATGCATTCATATTTCCAGCCAGGCTGCTTTGAGCCGGCAGGGCCTTCATCACGGCTAACAAAAGCCAATATGAAAAGCTCCTTTATTCCGTCTCGAGATGGGAGATACAGCCAGAACGGCTGGACCCTACAGAGAAGCTTTGCCGATGTTTGCAAGGGGGCTGGATGGAGAGACGCCCAAAGCCACCAACCCACCAACCCACCAACCAGCAATGAAAACTCCGACAAGTTTCTGGGGCAACCCTTCTTTGGAGGGTCTGCGACGCCTACCCTTGAGAGCACGGGGCCCAACGTATCCAAGAGTCTTTGGAAAAGGATCAACTCAAACACAGCCCCCCCCCCAAAAAAACCCCTGGCATTACGGGTTTCGAGATGGGAGGGGGATGCAGGGCTGTTCAAACTCACCCTCGGGCGGAGGCCGTGATTTTGTACGTCCCCGGGGTCAACAGGCGCCAGTAGTCTCCGCTCTTATAGGTGGTGACGGGGTGGCCGATGCCGGCAACATTGACGGTGGCATTAAAGATGCCCTGCCCGTCGGTGGCATCCAACACAAACCCCTTTGCCCCTCGGTGAACCTAAGCAGGGAGGGAGGGAGGAAGAGGGGGTGGTTGTGTGTGCAGATTCCAGGACCACAACTGGGATGTTGCCCGAGACAGCAGGGTCTCCGCCAACTGGTGGGAAGAATGTCCTAGAAATCTGGCCTCCCATCCCCTAGGGACTGAGGGAAGAAAGCCCCTCTCACCTGCTTGATGAACTGCAGCAAGGACCGGCGGTTCTGCTCCCAGTACTGGGGCAACTTGCTCGCCTTTGGATACTTGACGCAGCCCAGCTCGATGGTCACCTCAAAGCAGTTGGTGTTCAGGTAGTTCCAGTCCTGCATGCCGCCTGAAAAAAAAAGAGGACCGCCAAGAGCCGTCAGGGGCCTCGGCCGGAGCGCGGAGGTCCTTGGAGGACAAGAGGCAAGGGAGAGCAAGCCGAGGACCGAGCCCCGGGTTTGTCTCCCAAGCATGTGCGATGCTGTTTGAAGCAGTCAATGTTTGCGTCGTGTTGAAGGGATTCAGGTTCGCAACGCGAGAGAAGAGCAAAAAGGGCCCCGTGGAAACCCGAGGAAGGGAAGGCAGTGCCTCATTGATTCCGTCCTTAAAAACCGGCACCCTGGTGTGCAAGAGAGGCAGCAGATGAGCCATCCTGACGCTTCCCAGAAGAGAAGGGGACAGGTCACAGTCAACCGTTTTGAAACGGAACCTGTTATCCAAGAGGTCCTGGCTGGATCTGAAAACGGGTCTGTTAGAAGGGCAACCCCACCCCTCCCGCCGGCCCCGACACGCAAAGCTGCCTCTCTGGGACACCTGTGAGGACACCTGAGGCCAACGGAGAGGCCTGATTCGTGTTGCGGGATCCGGCGTAAGGACCCTCGCCCTCCGATGCCTTACCCGGAACGTTGTACCAGTGAGCTCCGTTCGTGATGCCGTGGGGGAAGTACTCGTCGGGAACCAGGTTTCTGCAAGGGTGGCCCTGGGACATCTGCGCATTTTCCTGCGGGAATAAAAAAGGGTCTCCACCTGTGAGGCCTGGACATCCCAGGACGGCTACAGGGCGCATCGAGACGCTCGGGGACGACGTAGCTCTTGAGAAACGAGAGCCTCCCCAGGGACGCGTCCTCACCTCGGCGTAGGAAAGAGCGATCTGCTGGAAGACCGCATCGTCGGGGGACCGGCTGTAGGTGGCAATCCCTTGCTGGTCGTCGTCGTAGGGGTAGTTCACCACCAAAGAGCCTGGAGAGTGGATCAGGGGGGGGGGGGAAACCACTGGTCAAGCTACTTGGCTCCAGCCCTGGATAAAAGCAGGGCAGCGAGCCTCCTGGGCTCACACACGAGCCACGAGACTCGGCTTGGAAGCCAGAACGTGGGGGCCCGTGAACATGGGGCAGACCTCAGGCAGGCCGCTGCCAGGCTCCTGGGCCACAAGACGGCACCTGAGCACGACCAGGAGGCTGCCCTGCAGAAAACACAGCCACGGAGGCCCACCGCGGTTCTTCAGGACTGAAAAAAGGGAACTGCTGGCCTTTTGAGAACAGCTCCTGACCGGGAAAGCTTCCTTTCTTAGTCCCCCTCCCCTTGGGCGCTAAGGGAGGCTCACTGGGCCAAAAAAAAAAAAACAGCTTTGAAAGAGCCCCCCCCCCGCATGGCGCAGCGAGGCGGCTTGGGGAATGGTGTGGCAAAACACAGCTGCTTGCAGCACAACCACACCGGACGGATGTGCAACACACACTTGACTCAGCTTTTGCCACAGGTACCTAAAAGCACTTAAGTGTAGAAAGAAAAGCCAGGAAGTGATGAGAGGGACGTGGCCTCTGTTCAGATTTTCTTTTTGGTTGGGTTTTCAGGGTCTTTAACCCTGACCGTTGTCTTGGAAATGAGCTTAGAAGTCCAACAAGAAGGGTGTCTGAAATAGATTTACAGGGCGAGGCCGCCACCGGTTCCCACGCGCCCTCTCTTACCTCCGTGCAGGTTTGCCGACAGCACGAAGGGGTAGGACTTCAGCCAGCTCATGACCGCGATGGTCTCGGGCTGCAGAGGGTCCGTGACGTTGACAAACTGGTCGGGGAAGTTGCGATTCAGGTCGTAGTTGTTGCTGTTGTTTCTACCCACGGTCCCCAAAATGTCCCCTGAGGGGGGAAAAGAACGCAACCTCTTGAGACTGTGGGCTGGGGAGGGGGAGAAAAGACCCCCCCCAACACACACACACACACACACACACACACACACACACACACACACACACACACACACACACACACACACACACACACACTCCTTCCCAGCACACACAGAGAATTTGTGAGCCCGACTCTACGGCTGCCCTTGCGGTCTCTGCCTGCGAGACCCAGGTTCCGTCGGCAGAGAAGAGAGTACAGCTTTCCCCACATCCATGTGCAACGAGTTGCAAGAGAACACTGCTTCCTGCAATGGGTTTCTTTTCAAGGCACTGAGGGTGCGATGAAGTTCCGTGCCAGAGGCTGTGTAAGATGTGGGAGCAAAGGAACCAAAACATAACTGGTAGGGCAAGTGAGGCTGCAACGAGTTTACTTTTTGCAGCAGAAGGAATGATACCGGGTTACTGCTAGACAATAATGAATAACAAGAATGACTTTCAATGGAACATGGCAGGCGCCACTTAAAAGGGGCTGTACAGAGTCCACCTCAGGCAGTTCATTCTCCCTAAGAGCCGTTCCTCGTGCTAAGCTGCCCCACAGCGTCTTCTGGCCGAGGGAGAGGCGACGGAAGGGTTTTGGGAAGAAGCCATATTTCTTATTCCGCCGATCAACCCGGATGAAGCAACCTTTCGCGAGCAAGGACTCGAGGTGCGGTCAAACGAACCAAGAGGCCGTTGTTCAAACGCATACCCTTTCCTTGTCAGACAAGGTGCCTGGGCGTGAAGCCGCCCAACCATTCTGCAGGAGGCAACTTGGCTCAAAAAGAGCTGCTCCTCGCTCCGGGGAACAGGGGAACGGCATGAATCGGGCCATTGTGCTTTTTGTGTGTCTGCCGGGAAAGCTGCTTCTTAAGACTAAACCTCTGCACACTCCAAGACACGGTGGCACTGAAGGGATGTCGGTATTGGACACGAAATGCCCGATGAATACCTTTGCTTCGGGGGAAGGGGGGGAGTGTTCATTGTACCCAAACCTGCCCACTTTGCACGTCACCCTCAAAAACAAACCGTAAATTAATCCTCACAACACTGACGAAGCAGGAAAAACATTCAGGTAGATGTGGGGAGGCGGGACCTGACCAACGGAGGAGAGGAAACATCCCGATCGACAGGAAAAAACAAAAAAAAAGGAGTGGTCTCGTTACATCCTTTGCAGGCCAAGACGGGGTGTGAGCATGAGAAGACGGGAATAGGTGGCCCTGTAGCTACGAGGCCTCTGCTTTCTTATAGCTTCTGCCCCACCCCACCCCACCGCCTCCAAAACAAAGTGGTCAAGGAAGAAGCTTGCCCGCAGGGCTATAACAGGGCTGGCTACCTTCCTGGGCTTTTTCGTAGCCGTCCGGATTCATCGAAGGCATGATGTGGATCCGAGTATTTTCGACCAACTCTGTGACTTCCGGATCCGTCCCGTAATTCCTGCAGAGGTACTCGATGAGGTTAAGGAGCAGCTCTCGGCCCACCACTTCGTTGCCGTGCATATTCCCAATATATTTGAACTCGGGTTCTCCTGGAGGAGGAACAAAAGCAAAACAAAAGCAAAGAAGCTTTTAGTTGATCCGCGCCATTACGGGAGGCCTCACGGGAGAGGAGGTGCTGTTGTCGGAACCGACAGAAAATGGCATCTTCAAGCAATGCCCCAGCCCGGACAGGAAAGTGCAAGAAGGAATAAGTAACAGGAGAACCCTGTTCAAGATTCCTGCGTCAAGACTCCAGCTTATGTCTAACATTGCCAAGGAAATGCAGATGCCCTTGTGGTATCTTTTGCTGCTCTGTTTAGAGCCTAACATTAAAGAAACACACGTGGGACGACGACAGCGTTCCAAACTGAATGTGGCTGATGACTCCTGCCATGTGGCTTCCCCAAATTTCCCGTACCCCACGCAAAAGAGCAGGTAAATGTTTCAGGACAATGCCTGGATGAGAGCACCCTTAGAAATAAGGCAGCAGCGGCCCTCCCCAGCTCCACCCGATTAAATAAAATAAAAGTAGCCTTGCTAAGGGGCCCGGTGCCTCCCAATGATCAGGTGTTGTAGGGCTTGCGGTGTGAAGCTTCAGCAGGGCTCTCACACAAGCTCAGCATCAGGATTCGAGCCAGGGGGTGGGGGTGGGGTGCATCAGCTGACCTGCCTCGTGGACGCCGGGGTTATCCGAGATCTCCATGGTGTATAGCTCCCGCTGCTCCACCGACTTGCCCACCGAGTAGAGGCGAGCGATGTTCGGGTACTCGGTGGCGTACTTCCTCAGGAAGATACCCATGTCAGGGAAGTGGTGGTGGCGGAAATCCTCCGGCTGGATCGACCGGTGGGTGGAGGCCGGCCGGCCGGTGCTGGTAACATTTGTTGTGTGAGTCGCAGGGGCCGTGGCCGCCACGGGGGCTGCCTGGGTCGGGAGGGAGGCCGGCACCACCACGGTAGGTTGCAAGGAGAAGTTGGCCGTGGTGGCATCCCCTTCTTTTACTTCAACGTTCTCTAGGGTGACCGGCAGATATCTGGCATTGGGGGGTGGGGGGGGGAGGGAGAGAAAAAAGACACAGGCATTTGCATTCCGCTTGGAACTCTTTCAGTGCAGCCTGATCTACGACTCCAACAGTGAGATCGGACTAAGACCTTCTAGCCGAGAGAAGAAATATTGAAAAGTGCAGGGAAAGCACACGCACCCCTGAGACCACTAGCTTCTTTTCTCGGTGCCCTCTCGCTTTCGTTTGCCACCAAGGAGGGAGCACACGCCAGCTCCTACATGGCAAACATGAGAGAGGACGGCCTTCTAAGGTTTCTGCTTTGGCCCCGAAGATTACGCCTTGCCAAGAGCTCGGCTATCGGATGTGTCTGTCCCAGTTCCGGAGGAATTACCCCAAGGCGGTCGCAGTGACGTTGTAGATCCCGGGCACCAGAAGCCTGTGGTAGTCGCCGAACTGGCCTGTCGTGATGTTGTGGGCAATTCCGGCCACGGAAATGGTTGCGTTTTCCAAGCCGGCCCCGGTGACGGAATCCCTCACGAAGCCTTGGATTCCCATGTGGACCTGCACAGGCGGGAACGGGGAACAGGTCAGAAAAACGGGGCATGTCCTTGCGGTTCTGAAGATCCCTGGCTGTGGCTGCCATTCTCCTCTCCACCAACGTCTCATTTCATGCTAGGGTTTCTCGGGATCGCCCACGGCCAAGAATGACCGTGATAAGAGCGGCATGAAGCTTGGAAATGAGGGTCTTTGTGCCCAACATCACACAGGAGAAGAACCTGGCAGGGCCATATACAATCTGCCCTAAATGATAACAAGGTTACCTTTCCTAGAAGTAGGCTGACAACGCCCTTCGGAGGGAGGGCTGTCGCCCACCCTACCACCTGTCTACCCCCACCCCCACCCCACCGGGGCAACCTGCCTGTCCTTCTGCCAGGGGGCAAAGGTCCGTTCCGTTCAGGCCGGGGTTGGACAACAGACGGGTTGTTGAAAAGCAGATTTTTAACAGGGAATCTTATTCTCCTCCTCCTTCCTTAATTGCTCTTCACGGTCTTTTCGTGTTGCAATTTGCTTCCCCTTGGAGACATTGGAATCTCTCTACCTGTTTTTTAACCTTCTTATGAGTCACCTTGAGTCCCGTTTGAACAGAGCGGATGATATCAAAAAAGTGAGGAAATAACTAACAGGTGCTAAGAAGCACTTGGTGCAGCAGAACCGGCCAGGGGGCATAAGTAGGGGCCAAGCGACACACGGGCAACATTTTTCCTGACCAGGAGGAATTGTCCTTACTTTTTCGATGAAGGTGAGCAGGGATTCTCGGTTATTCTCCCACTCCTGCTCAAGCTGTGAAGCCGGCGGGTACTTGCAGCAGGAAAGCTCAAAGGTGAGCTCAAAGCAGTTGGCCCACAGGTAGTTGTAGTCCTGCATGCCGCCTGGAGGGAGAAGGGAGAAACCGATCGGACTCTTGCGCGCCGGCACCAAAGCCCACTTATGGCGCTTCAGGTTCAGGATGAGGGGGGGGAGGGGAATTCACTCCTCCGAGAGAGAGGTGGTTTCAAGCTGCAAAGGCAGGCTTTGATCGTGACAGCTGTGCCTTTCAAAAGGGACCCAGGACATCTGCAATAAAGGCAATGTGTTTGGAAAGGCTTATTTCTCGACAGCCTGTTCCTAAGTCAACCAGGAGAGGAGGAGGACTTCACAAGAGTCTCTTAAAATTCTGCAGGAGCGGAAGGCCCTTGAGATGACTGATTATTTAAAAACAATCTTTAGTTACGCCGGGGATTGTGCAGGAAATGGACAAACGAATGCGCAAGCAGAGCGCAAATCAAATTGAGGATCGACTCTATTCCAAGAGTTGCTAAATACAAAGCATAAAACTCCGGCTTATTTTTTTCCCCTTCCTATATAAGGTAAAAGAAACTGAGAAACAACTCCCCCGCTCCTTCTGCTTCATGATTTATGATGTAAACCTCCTACATTTGGTATCTCTTCAACCTGCCATTCCTTCCACAGGATACGGCGTGGCTGTTTGTCCAAGTGAAGTCATTTGTGGCTGGGACTTCAGCAGCTGGAGCTGCCTTGTGTAAAACAAAGAATGTGTTGGCAGAAGCAAAAAGCAAACAAAACAAAAAACAACAGTAACACAACTTTTACTGCTGCAAGTTTGGTAAACACCCTAACGAGCTGTAGTAGTCAGACTGGAGGCAGGCTACAAATAAACACCTTTTTTTAAAAAAAAAAATGGTCCTGTTGTTTACTCAAAGCAAATACTAACTTTTATGTTAGACAATAGCCAGGTAGATTCCATTGATAGAAAAATCCCCTTAAGTCCCTGTGATGTTATGTTACAGCAGAAATAACACCTGTGGGAACCCTATGCATATTTACTTGGGGGGAGGGGGGAAATACCACTCGAGTAAATACAGCCAAGACGAGCCTGGGTGTGTGAGCTTTTAAAGGTCATCACGAGATTCGTATCTGCTCAACAGCTAGGAAACATAGCGGCTTGGTGGACTGCAGTGTCTTTCGTAATATCCTGAGATGTTGAAACAGCACAGCAAGGACACTAAAGTTATTGTTGTGAGGGAATGTTTGATTTGGATTGGCTATGGAGCTTGTGAAGTGCGAAGTAGACCAGCTCCTTTAGGACATCCTGGTTCAAATCAAGCTACAGCATGAGGTTTCAGATTTCAGAAGTACTTCTCGAGCACCTTAGCCAGGAAACCTGGCGGCCCTTGCTGACAGGGTAAGAAACACTGCTTCTGATGAAATCAGGGTGCGTCTGTAAAGCCAAGAGAGTACGTGTGGACATTTAACAGGAAAACCAGTCCTGCTGAACAACAGGTGTCCGCTGCTGATGAACAGGACAGAGGAAAAACCTTTTATTCGAACAGTTACTCGGGGTTTGGGCCTTTGAGAAGAGGCCTGGAACCACGAGATCACCACCCCACTGGTGTCCTTGTGGGCCCCATGCCGGCCGAATCAGGACTTCCCTCCCCGTCCCCTGGGAGTTTTCCATGACAATGATACCGAGGGCAATGCCAGCCTTCTAGAGCGGGCCATCACAGGGAGCAAATGTTGAAGGCCTGGGGATTGCGGACAGAAGGCAGGGAGTCTGCTGAAAGCGCCTGCCTTCTTGGACTGCTTATTGTGTCTAAAAAGGATCGTTTTTAAGTGCCCAAGTGCTTGCCAGTTCTCCACCTACAGAACCAAAGAATGAAGACAGGAGGGGACGGGAAAACCACAGGGAAACAAGCATACAGAGGCGGTACTTGTTCGGTGTTCTGACAAACTCCACCTTTTCCCTTTGAAGGGTTTTATACGGGTCTGCCAGAGAAACACAGAGTTCCGCGAAGCACGCAAGCCGTGCGAGCAGCAAACTCTGCTCAGAGGGAACAGAAACAGCACGCCCGTTAATCCCGCATCTGGACCCCAAGGGTTTTTAACCACAGAAGAGAGGAAGACAAAAAGCATTCCTTCCCGGCATGGTGAGCCTGAGAGGGCACGGGGTGAAATGGCGGAAGTCAGCACAGGCCTCAAGGTGACAAGGCAAACTTGAAAGGTGTGCTGACATTTCGCAGATCCGTGTGGCGCGCCGTTTTATGGAACGACCACGAGAGGCAAACAAGGAGAACCAGCGCGGACGGCGGGACCGACGCCTCGAGGTGGTGCTGCAGCGCTTCTGAGGCCGAGGACTTTTGAAAGGCCGCTCTCTTTGGGGGAAGAGACCTCCGTGTGGCAGCGGGCGCGCCTTACCTTGCAGGTCGTACCACTGGGCGCCGTTGGTGATGCCGTCTTCAAAGGTTTCCTCCTCCTCCCCAGGGCAGTTCGGGGTGCCGGTTTTCATGATCGGATGGTTGGAGGCGTAGGCTTTGGCCAAGTACCGGAAGACCTCGTCATCTGGCGATTTGCTGTAGACGCCAGAGATCTTGTGCGTGGGAGAGTCGTCAAAGGGATAGCTGGCAACCACGGAGCCCCCGTGCAGGTTGCCGGACAGCACAAACCTGTGTCAAATGAAAGACAGAGCGCCGCTCGTCAGAATCACAGAAAGGGGGGGGGCAAAAAGAGAATAAAGCCGCCATTAACGCGCCGTGTTTGGCTCCACCTCAGACAATAGCCCGTTCCAGACGCAGCAAAATCAGCTTGGAGGAAACAGAGTAGTTGCCTAAAATAACACAGCACAAATGAAAAACCTCCCCAATCTGCAGTCTGATGCACTAGAGGAGTGGAGGGCTAATGAAGGAGAGGAACTGAGGGTCAGCAGAAAAGCCCCCTCCTCAGTTTAAAACGCACCCACCGCCCTAGGAAACCTCAAGAAGAACTCTAACCAGCGCAAGGGGTGGTAACCAAGGTAGAAGGCTACTGGCTGTCGGTCCCTGGAACTCCCTCAGCAAAACAAGTATCAAGAAACCGAAACACAGAAGCAAATGGAAGTCAGCCAGCTACTATGTGGCCTCCTAAGTTGGAAGAGTTTGTATCAACTCCCTGGATAAAGAGTGAGAGGATATTTGGCACCTATTTGTTACTAAACAAAATCAGAAGGGAAGATACACTGTTTCTTTAGCCTGGCCACCAGCTGTTCAGACTCTATCTTGCCTTCTTTTCATCCTTCCAAAGAACTTGGGAGTCCCTTAAGAATGGTTTCATACCTAGCCATGTTGTTGCTTTGTGTAAAAACGGGCCTTATTAAAAATGCTGGACACCCAACGGGAGGATTAGTGTTTTTTCTTAAGAAAAAACACAAATGGATTCCATGCATGCATTTGAAATATTTACAGCAGGGTCCTTTTTAGGGCCATGCACTCTCAAGGCAAAACAAAAGATACCCGAAGGAGAAAATGAAATCATGGAATTCAGCAATGAGCTCCACTTTTGGACGACACGGGCATTATTGTTCTTTTTAAGGAAAGACGGGACCAAAAATATAAGTTTCAGTCCCTCTTCAAGGCCTAACCCTGAGAGGCCCCAAACGTCAGAGGAGAACACGCAGGCGTTCTCGTTCGTTTGTCTCTTTTGTACCACAGACATAGTATCGCTATTGTGTTGAGCCTTAAGTTTGAAGCCGACCACAATGGCCTGCCTTGTATTCGCTATCTTTGGATTACAGCTCTTTTAAATCCAAGTAAGTGCCACCAGGTTGGAAAGCTTAGGCTGAGATTTTCAATTGCAAAGAAATCTTGCCACTCCTCCACAGCTGACATTATTGCAAAACAGATTTTGACTTCTTAGTGGGTTTTTGTTTTTGGTCAATCAAGTGGAAGGCACAGGTCAAGCCGTAATAATAATCTTAAACAAATAATTTTCTACAGCGGTTATTTTGTTAAATACTATAACCCAGAAGGTCTCCCAAAGGATCTTACAGACTTGAATTTCATAGCATAGGCTTTTATGGAGTTTAACTCATTTCTTAAGTAAACTGGCGTGACAAATATTCATTATTCTTTAAGGTGCCACAAGATTCTTTGTGTCCATCCATATATCATCTACAGAACTCCTATTCTGGATTCTCCTTTCACCAGGGGTAGGAAGCACACATGCACACAAAAACAATTCTGCAGAAATCTGCCTTGTTCACGACTTTTCAAGTATAGTACAAGGCATGAATGAACCTGTGTTTGACTGCTGCTACTTGTGCTGGTTCTTACAGGCTTCTGGGATAATTTATTTTATCAATGTCTTTTCAAAACAGAAGCCTTCCTGCCAGCTTTTCTGTGCAATGTTTTCTGGCGTGGGGAAAAAAGAGCAACCCACACAATGGAAGCTGGGAAATGAGATGTGAAGCATGAAGAGTGGAAAAATACCGTGGCCCCCAACACATTTTGGCACATCCCCTCTTGGGAGAAAATATTTTTCTTTCTGCTTCACGTGTTCCTTTGGATTGGGATGTACTGCTCAGTGGCAGAAAAGCAAACCAGGCCGTTCTGGCAACTGACAACACACTAAAAATTGACTACAATTTCCATAAGTTCTCTCTTTTTCTTAGATCACCTTGTGGCTCTGCCTCCACTCTTGGAAGTCCACACCACTCCTTCCTGGTGATGCCGGCTGGGGCTCATGGGACGTGTAGTTCAACGACCCCAGATGGCCCCATGCTCCCAAATCACCTGCCAATCTTCACTAAAGGCGGACACTGTCTACCCTACGGCTATTTAGACCAGAGAAGGAGGAGGCTGTGTGGCTCTCCTCCAGGTGTGGTCGGCCTACTACAGCATGGCCAACGGTGAAGAGATGAAGGGAACAGCTGCCCAGCAACATCTGGAATGCCACATCTTGGCCGCTTTGGCTTTAAGCAGGAGTCACCCTAGTGATTTGACTTCACTGCCTAACTCCATTGGCCAAGGAACAGTTTGGGGACTAAATGTGACTAGCAGCAGCACAAGACCTGTTGATGTCGATCCCATGCGGCTTCCACCTCAATCATCTCCCTCCTCCTCCCTTTCATCAGAGGTCTGATTTCAAACCAGGCCGTTCCCTAGATGGGCCACCTGAAAAGTGAACCGTTTCCACGCTCTCTGTCCTCAAGCAGTGGCTCTGCTGGCCTCTTTGGAGCCGAATCCCACCTCCTCTGGGCCACGGATTTGGCACGGGGCTCATGGGACGCCCGGAGTTGCGACCCAAAATGGCACACCCAGGCCACTGCTTGCAGGAAACCCGACCTTGGCACCCTGGCCCCTCCGTCTGGTCCTCACCTACCCAGTCGTCGAGGTGTGGTCCCACTCCAGCAGGGCCTGCCCCCTCAGTTTGGGAACCCTGCCCACCCACCCACTGGAAGCCCCACCCCTTCAACCTTGCCACGCCCCCAAGTGCTACCACCCGCCCTAGTCAGTTTGGCCCCTCACCCATCCCACCAAGGAAGCCAGGGGACTAACCTTGCCAATGACCCCCCCCCAACCTTCACCAAGCCCCGCCCACCCGGCCTTGCCACGCCTCACCCATCAGGAGCCCCACCTCCAAATGCTACTTTCCTCAGCCCCTCAGCTAGGTCTCATCACCCCCTAACCATCATGGGCCCCGCCCCCACCCAACCTTGGCCCGCCCCCAACCATCATGAGCTCCCCCCCCCCTCAGTCATCAAGCCCCCCCAACCTTGCCCGGGATTTACCCAGCACAAACCTTGCCCCCTGTCGACCAAAAGCCCTGCTCCCTCAGTCATCAAGCCCCGCCCACCCAACATTGCACCCTGGCCCCTACCCATTAAGATCCTCATCTACCTTCAGTCGTCGATGCCCTGCCCGCCCACCACTTGCCTGGTCCCCTACCCATTTGGTCCCCCGCCCCTCACCCATCAAGCCCCACCCCTTCCAGCCTTGCCACGCCCCCAACCATCACCAGCCTCCCTCCCTCAGTCATCATGCCCTGCCTGCCCAAAGGAACCTTGCCACGCCCCCTACCCAGCACAAACCTTGCCCCACCGTTCACCAAGCCCCCACCCCAACCTTGCCCCGCGCCCCTACCCATCAGGAAGCCCCGCCCACCCAAATGTTGTCCCGCCCCCTACCCATTAAGATTCTCGTCCCTCCTCAACCATCATGCCCCCACCCACCCAACCTTGCCAGGTCCCCTACCCATTACAAGCTCCGCCCCCTTGGTCATCAAGCCCAGCCCTCCCAACCTTGCCACGCCCCCTACCCAGCACAAACCTTGCCTCCTGTCACCAGGCCCCTGCCCTCTCAGTCATCAAGCCCCGCCCGCCCAACCTTGCCACGCCCCCTGTCCACCACGCCCCCTGCCTTGCCACGCCCCCTACCCATTACGCCCCCCTTGCCCCACGCAACCTTGCCACGCCCCCTGCCCATTAAGATCATCGCCCCTTCAGTTATCACGCCCCGCCCGCCCAACCTTGCCCCGCCTCCTACCCATTACAAGGCCCGCCCCTCCCTGCCTTGCCACGCCCCTTACCGATTACAAGCCCCGCCCCCCTTCCCGGCTCACCGGTTGCGCCTCATCCACCGGAGGAGGGCTCGGACTTCGGGCACTGGGTCGAGGTCGGGCCGAGGGTCTCCGAACTGGTCGGGGAAGCTTCGGTTGAGGTCCTTGCCGCGGGCGTTCTCCCTTCCGGGCCCGGTGCCCTGGCAGTCCCCCGGGCGGGCGCGGGCGAAGCCGTCCGGGTTGAGGCTGGGCACGAGCGAGAGGTCGGTGGCGCCGAGGAGGCGGCGGGCGCGGGGCTCCCCGGACAGCCAGCCCGTGACCAGGTGCCCGGCCAGGCGGACCAGCAAAGCCCGGCCCAGGGCCTCGTCGCCGTGCATGTTGGCCACCAGCTTGACCTGAGGGCGGCCCGGCCACGGAGGAGGCTCTCCTCCCTCGTCTCCGTCTCCCTCTCCCTCTCCCTCGTCTCCCTCTCCCTTCTCAAAGGGGGGCGAGAAGCCGGCGCTCAGGCGGAGCACCCACAGCGGGCGGCCTTCGCTCGAGCGGCCGATGGAGAAGAGCCGAGCCAGGCCGGGACCCGCCCTCGCCGCCAAGGCCCGCAGCGACGCCTCCAGACCGGCCGCGTCCAGGTAGCCCAGCCCGGAGGAGGACGAGGAGGACGACGGAGGAGGAGGAGGCCGCCTCAGAAGGCGCCGCCGCCTCAGAAGCCGCCGCCGCCGCCGCCGCCGGTGGTGGTGGTGGTGCTTCTTCTCCTCCTCCTCCTCCTCCTCCTCCTCCTCCCGCCTCCGCCTTCTTGATATGCGCCGGAACGACGGCGCCCCAAAGGAAGAAGAGCAGGAAGAAAAGGCCCCGAAGATGAAACAGCCGCCGCCGCAGCCGCCGGCCCGCCATCGCCGCCACAGACATCAGGTGGGGGCGGGGGGAAAAAGAGCCCTCTGAGGTAACTCGACACCCGATTGGCCCCCCCAAAGAGGCGGGCCTCCCTCCGCCAATCGGGGGCCCCGAGCCTCCGCAGAGGGCCAATGGGAAGGAGACGAGGGAGAAAAGGGCGGGGCTCGGCCCGTGGAACCCTTTCAGGGGCGGGGTGGGGGAAACAGGCGCTCGGGAGAGAGCCGGGAAGCCGGCCAAGCGGGGCGGGGCCCGTCGCAGCCTTTGCGGAGGCGGCCAATGAGAGGCGGGAGGAGGCGGGGAAAAGCTCAGGGCGCCAATGAGGAGGCGGGGAAAGGAGTGACGGACGGCCAGTCGAGTCTAGAGGAGGACACGGCAAGAGCGGAATGGGCCAGCCGCTGGCGTGGCGACACGTCTGAAGCTGACAACGCGGGGCATTGGTCCTGAATGCGTGTCTCTTTATGCCCGGCTCCGTATAGAATTTAATGACGCATTTATTAGATTTTTATTACAGTAACCCTTCAAAAAAGAAGTCCAGTAGCCATGACTCAACTTCCAGATAAACTCACCTGGATGACTGAGAATCTTCACAGACATAACCCTTATCTATGTTGCCACTTCACTGCATATCCAAGCACTGTACATATTTGCTTTATTGCATTATTGAACCAGCTGTTGAGTTCTCACAATCTGCTACACACGTGCTGCTCAAGTCACTTGTACCTGTGCATGTTCTTTTATATATGTGTCTCTCGGGACTTATCCATATAGAATTGTTGTTTCCATTTCATAAGTCCCTTGTTCCTTGTTCTCAAATACTGTACTGTACTCAGACCCCCTCCTTCGGACCAGCCGCTGCCAAAGGCTTCGGACAGAAAGGGCAGCCACCTTCATTGGGTGCAGCTAAGCTCATGATTGCCCAATTGCATTCCTGCGCAGGCGATCTGAAGGGAATCCTGCATGGAAGATCCCTTCCCCTGCTGGCTCTTTGGGCACTTTCTGGTGTTCACGGCATGGCCTCCGTGATCGCAGGCGTAACGATCAGCCCGACAGCCCTTGACGTGCGTGGGTCTGGAAAAGGTGCAACTGGAAAACATTTTAGTGGCAATCAACAGATAAAAAAATGGGGTGTTGATTTGACATCCACCAGAAAGGCTGGCAGTTTTACCCCAAGCACCCTCTAGGTCAGGCATGTCCAAAGTCAGGCCTGGGGGCCAAATGTGGCCCGTTTTCAAATGTTGAGTGGCCCGCAGCCTCTTCTCCCCACCAGCTCAGACTGTTGCGCATCCACACCAGCTGGCCCCTCCCCATACCAGATAGAGATGTCAGCTTGTAATTTTATGGTTTGCCTGCCCTCCCTGCCTCTGTCCATTCCCCTAAACACCTCCCCGGCCTACCCTCCCCTGGCTCTGTTGCTGCAGCGTCCTCCATGTCTCCTTGCATGTCCAGAGGCTTGTCCAAGGTCTGGCCTGGGGGCCAAATGGGCTGAATTGGCCCCCACACATTTTCACCTCACCAAATCTGGCCCTCCTTGCAAAAAGTTTGGACACCCCTGCTCTAGGTCCTAGGCTTATACTTTGGCTCCCTCTACTGGGCCTTGTCCAGCCACGACAGATGCTGCCACTAATCTGAAACACAACCCTTCTTTTGGGGGGTTCACCTCCTCGTTTCGTTGGAGGTGGTGATGGTGAGCTTGGGAATGCGGGATTCCTATCATTTGGGGTTGTCTTTTGTCCCGTACTGGAGCGTTGAGTAGAGATGGGCACGAATCGCTGGTTCGTCCAAGGGCTGAGTGGTTGTTTGGAGCTTCCCAGCTCCGCCTCCTCCAGAAGACACCCACTCAGAGGCGGCACCGGCGTTGCCTCTGATTGGGTCCCCCCTGGAGGAGGCGGGGATAGGAAACGCCAAACATTCATTCAACTGCTGAACGAACCAGCACGAACCACCGCTTCGGCAGAATGTGCTCATCTCTAGGGTTGAGCTTTGACAAATAAACGGAGGGCTGGTAGCCAGCCTCAGTCCTTTTCTAAGGGGATGTTTATGTCAATTACAAACAACGGAGGCCAGCACAGCTCCCCCACCCCACTACCCGAAGCTGTTTCCTCTTTGCTGTGGGTCTTCCTTTCCGTAGAGAACTTCCCCTGTTGTTTAACAGCGCCGAAGGAAAGTAGTATTTAAAAACAGGTCTACTACGTCCTGCTCTCCAAAAGCCCGGCTTGGTATCCGACTGATTCACCTGCCGTTTGTGGCTTGTTACTCATTGCCTCCGCTGCGCCCATAAACCAGGGAACGGATCTTGGCCGCTTCTTTCCAAGAGAAACCCAGTGTTTACCCAGAAAAGGCCTTGAAAAAGAGAAAGGCCTTGAACCCGACTCATCTGAGTCATCTGCTCCGAGGCTGCAATAAAGACATATCTCTCGGGGTGCTTATAAATGCCTCGGGGGAGGTCCTGACAGAGGCTTCTTTCTTCCAAGGCGGCTGTGTCCTCCTCAAGGTAAGTGCCGGGATACAGCAGTTCTGAGAGAAGACGCCGGTGGGCTAGCTTCGACCATTTTGTCTGGGTGGATTAGGGATCAGCAGCACCTCTCCACCCTAAGAATCTGGATTACTTGACCTTCCTTCCTCCTATCATCAGCTCTTTCCTTCCTTCCTTCCTTCCTTCCTTCCTTCCTTCCTTCCTTCCAGTCACCATCAGTTCCTTCCTTCTTTCACATCTACTTGCAGCTAGCTCATCTCTCTTGGGCCAAGATATAGCTGCATGGAAGGTACTGATTTCGGGAGGGAGGGAGAGAGACTTGGAGGAGAATTATGAGAACATCTTTGGAAATTATGGAGACGGTAACTGGGCTGTGGCACCAACAGCCAAGGTTGGGATGGGCATCTAACCCAGTTTAATCTCAAAAGCAACTTAAGCAGGAAGGACTTCACCTTACGGCTGTGATGAGTAATTGCTCCTGTTAGAGCACCTTATGAAAGGGATTGGTGTGTGTGTGCGTGCGTGATGGAAATCACTCAAGCTATATCCTCCTCTTTCATCAACTGTAAAAAGAAAGTAACAAAAAGGCATGGAAAAGGAACATCTGACACGGCTTACAAGGCAGTGAACCCCAAGAAGCTTTTTCAACCACCAATTTGCAAGTGGGGTGGTAATGGGGGAGGGAGATGAACTGATTTTGGAAAAAAAAAACAAGGCTCGGATCCTGGGTGACGAAGGTTCATGCATCTCTCTTCTGTTCCAGGTCCTGCCTGGGGTGCCGTGAAGATGTTTTCCTCCGGAGCGTCAGACCTCCTCCTCAGGGCAGCCCTTCTCGCCCTGGCGTTGTTGCCGAACCTCGTCACAGGTAGGCAAGACCGAGCCTTCCCAACGACTGCATAATGTTGGGAAGAAGGGACGTAATTCTCCTCCTCCTCCTCCTCCTCCTCCTTCAGACTGCTAAAGTTAGCCAAGAGTTGGGTCTGGGCAGGAGGAGAGGTAGAAGCAAACAGAAGTACGCTCGCTCTCTCTCTTCCCATGGGTTCTTCATCGGGCAAACCAACACGATTTGAGAGCTTTTTTCTAATGAGAATGAGCGACAGGGTAGCTTAGTGGCTGGAGTTTTGGACCGAGAGGTGGGAGGTCGGAATATGCCCCAATTTGGGGGGTCATTAGGCTCCTCTCCTGCAGCCTCGTAGCCCCCACAGGGTTGTTGCGAGGAGAGGGCAAGAGGAGGGAAGGAGACCAGCTCCAACGTTCTTGTAGGGGGGGGGGGGAGAGCAGGATGTGCCAGTGACGGCTTCGTCCACTTCCCTTCCACCCTGGTTCTCTCTCCCAAGGTGTCAGACTGGCCATTAACACCATCACGGAAGACCACAGCCTGCCGACCAGCCCGGGCCTGACACAGTCCCTCTGGTGCACGGCGGAGAACCACATCCAGGACGAAGAGCTGCGCTGGTTCCGGGCGGACAGGCAGGTCAGCCTGAAAGACGGCAACCGAGTCAACGCCAGCAGCATCTGCGTATCCCCCGTCACCGTGGAGGATGATGGGGTGTCGTTCACCTGCAAGCTGGCCCGGAACGCCTCCGTCCAAGTCTCCGTGACCCTGGATGTCATGTGTGAGTGGGCCGGATTCTGGTCAGGTGGCGAGGAAGGCCAGAGGGAGGAGAGACCTGAGCGGCCACGGATGGCTGCATCTATGCTCTGTAACCAAGTTGGGATTACAAACCCCAGAATCCCCAGCCAGCTTAGCCACCGGCTGGGGACTCGGGAACCAGCAGCATGGCATATCTGGGTCTTTCCTCAGCTTCTGGTGTCTGTTGCTTCTTTTCTCTCCTAGGATGTCTTTTTTTTAATTTAACGATTTCAACAAATCCTTTCCTAATGAAGGGCCGAATAATTTTTTAACGTGCCAGAGCCTGAGGGCGTCCAGAGGGCATGGGTGGTGACACTAGCGTGCTCCGTTTGCCACCTTGGGTGCCTCTGTGGGCAGAAAGGAGGGGGTTCTCGCCGTCGGCTCCCAAAATAACTGGAGGCAAAGGACTGGGGCGAAGGGCTGGTGTTTCAGGCAAGCTTTTCTTGATGACCCCCAGTCGCCCCCATCCTGAGCGGGGAAGACCCTCCTCCGGTAGGAGAAGACAGCGAGGTGACGCTGGGCTGCCACGTGAAGGCCAACCCCTCGGCTCAGCTGGCCTGGTGGAGGAACAACAGCCTCCTTGCCCTGGAGGACTCCCGGTACCAGATCCTGCAGACCGCCCAGATTTTGCAGCTCAAGATCCAGAACACCCAGAAATCCGACGCCGGGAACTACACCTGCGTCGCCCGCTCCACCCTTGGGGAAGAATGGAAGAGCTTCCAGCTGCTGGTTGAAGGTAAGCCAGACGGGACACAGATGGAGGATGGAGGCTGCTGAGGTTCCGTTGCCCGGCAGAACCCCCCGGGCCCTCCTGAAGAGTGCTGAAGGGTTAGAAAGATTTTAAAGAAAAGTGTGACCCCCCCCCCAAGAGTGCAGAAAAGGTGTCCGTTGGGTGCGAGGGCTCCCGGGATCCCCCCCAGCTACCTGGGTGGTGGGGAATGATGGGTCTTGTCATCCAACAGTTCTCCTCCACACCCCACATCCTGTCCCCTGCTCTTTGAGTGGGGGGTGTTTGAGGATGGGACCCCCTTGCCTGGAGACTCTCAAGATCCGCTCCTGCAGGTCGTGGGTCTGATCTGGCCTGGAGGCACCTCCTTTTATTTGCCAAAGGCAGTGGGGGGTGGAGAAAAAACAGGTCCTCTCCCTCCTGCCTCCAACCCGTCTCCTCCTCCCTCTAGACAAGAAAGTTCCTTTCCCCACCGAGGCCGTCATTGCCGCCGCCGTGGTGGTTTTCCTTACCATCCTCTTTGCTCTCGTGGCGCGTCGGAAGAGGGTCCTCAAGGTAAGAGCGGCCTCGCTGCCCACCATGTTGTGGTGGGAACGGAGGGACAAAAGATAGCCAGAGCCTGGTTGGCAGAGAGCAAGAATGCAGATCTTGAGGGTTCAAAGGGAAGAACGTGGTTTCTATAGGAAGAAAGACAGAACTCGGGCAAACGGAGATGAGCTCAAAAGGCTGTCAGCCGTATATCGCTGGATTTCCCTCAGGGGTGTATTTTAAACTTTGTTTTATACACCACCACCACCCCCCTTTTCACAGGACCGGCATCCAATGAGTCACTTATCCAGAGTTATATTCAAAATATTAAAAGGAAAACACACACACACACATGCATTACCAGAACCAGTGACTAGAGGGAGACAGAGAATAGAGTAAGGTGAGATAAAACAAAAATCACCTCTCCTGGGCCCATCCAGAGCGATGCCTTCCCTCGCCCCACCCCAAAATCTTAGAAGGACCTGTGGGGCAGGGGGCAGGGAGGCAAGCTATCAAACGAATGTGACATGCCTTAAAGCAAGCCCTCCAGCCAGCTACTCCTTTTCAAAATACCACAGGACATATTCCTTCCAAGGGCCGGGTTTTGCATCCGAAAGATTAAAAGCCAGAGAGGGCAAGGTTCTCTTCTGGGAAGATGGGCGGGGTATAAGCTCAACAAACAAATAAATAATAAATAAATAAGGTTGTTGTGGCATCCACCCTTTTTCTTTTCTTTTCTTTTCCAAGTGCTTCAAGAGAGCCGAGGAGTCGCCGAACAACACCGCTCTGTAGGCATTCCTGTGGTCTCTGAATCTCATGGAGGAAGTTCAGAACTTTCTCTTGCTTATAAATCTGCTTTACTTTGGACGGAGCTGGAAGCAAACGCGGAACTGCCCAGCCTGAAGAATCGAGGGATGGTAACTCTTTGCCTTCCCAACGTAGAGTTTGGACTAAAGACTTCTCTGGCACGTGGGTCTCCTTGCAGACCTTGGAGAGGTTTAGGATTCTCGGCTGTGTTGTAAAAAAAAAAAACCTTCCAGCGTTCAACATTTTGTCCGGTGTTTCCCCTTCAGCTGACCTTGGAGCACCCCAAGAAGCATCTTCCTCAGCCCTGGATCTCTGGTGTAGTGATGGTTCAAATTCCTTTTTGGGTTTATTATTTAATACACAGCTTTCTGATACCTGTTATCAAGCTGCTGCGCCTTCCTTTTATGGCTTACTGTCTGTACCTTGAGAACTCATTTCTAACCAGAGCGTAAAACGTACTAGTAAAAGATTAACGAGCCGCTCAAATCAAACCAAGCTGTAAAGGCACCATCCCAGGGCAAATGACCGGGTGAGCAGGGACTCCAGGTGTGTTTGTGAAAACCCGAGCGAGCAGAATCTCCATATTTAATAGCCCCGGAATTTAATATTAAAGGAATCTGTCTGTCCACAGAATTTGTTTTGTTAATCGCCTACTGGGAAAAGCATACAAATGATTCATAATTTATGCCGCTTGCCATCTTCCCAGAAAGTTGCAAACCAAACCGGGACAGCTTCATTCCATCAGCGTTAAATGCTGACCAAATCAGGTTCAGGCAGGGTGCCGACTTTCCCGTCAGTGTGTCTTCAAGGGCAATCTTTAGACACAATGGTGGAGGTTGGGGTTTCACCGGCTGTCCTAGGTTTTCTGGGGAGAAGTGTGCCCAGAGGGCGGGCTGGTGACATGAAATTTTTCATTTTGTGTCAGCCTGCGATTCCTCGAGTTTCCTTGTTCTGTATGGAGGGAAGGCTGCCACTAGCTGCCGGAAAGGGCATCCATCATGCTATCCATCATGCAAAGCTGGATGGGCTTTGTTGAGGTGTGGTGCATTTTGCAACCCTTCTTCCTGGTTGTGTGTTGGCAGCCTGAAATATTAGAATCTTTTAAAAAAAAAAACACAAAAGGGGACCGGCCGCAACAGCCTGAAACTCATGACTGGTCCCAGCTTAAGGAGAGCCATGGGGTGGAGGCATCACAGTTCACCAGTGGCTGAGTCTGTGGGTCTCCTTGAGCCGAGGACCCACACTGGATTTCGGCTGCTGTGTTGCATCTTTTCCTTCTTGTGTCCAGAAGGAGACCCTCCAGGTTCATAGATCGGAGGCAGTGGCACTTGGCCAAACGGATCATCCCGAACCATGCCGGGACGTCCCCATTGTCCCCTAATGGCTGCCTTTCCCCTTTTCCTGTAGCGGATGCTTGCTGCTTGGATTTGCCCTCGATCAGTGTGTGTGTGTGTGTGTGTGTGTGTGTGTGTGTGTACAATTCCGTAGCATGTCCCTGAGACTTTGTGTGTGTGTGTGTGTGTGTGTGTGTGTGTGTGTGTGTGTGTGTGTGTGTGTAAGATGGCCATGGAGAAACACCTTCGCGGCCGTTGAGAGCACCGGAGCTGAGCCAACAGGAAAAGCTGGCAACCCTTTATATATCTTTGGATACCAACCCCCCTTAAGGCACCCTTTCACCCCCTTCTTGACCCAGCAGGCACCTTCTGGGCTGGATGAAAGCCCTCCAACCTTCATGGCCGCAAGCCAAGGTTTGTGGCAACCTTTTGGGAGAGCAGGGGAGGCCAGCATCTCTGCCTTTTGCTTCTCCCAGTGAAGAAATGCTGGCATGGTGTGAAGACACGTTGCCTCTTGTTAAAAGTTTGGAAGCGTGAAGGGTGACTGGACTGAAATCCCAAGACACCGCTTTAATGGGACGGTGCAGAAGAGGCCCGCGAACGCGTCATCAGGTGCAGGCCGCCTTCCCTGTACCTGCCTGGGTGTAACTGGCAGCGAATTATATTAATGGCATGAATTATTGAAAGGGGTAGTTATGTAGGGAAATGAAGCTCATCTTAATTTAACCGAACCGAAAGGCCACTCCCTGGTAATTATTTCCCACCCGAAGGAGGGCGGGTCCAAGAACTGGAAGGGGAAGTTAAGGAGCTTGTTCAAAATATATTTAATGAAGCGATTGCCCTAAACAGCTCCTCCGTGTCCATCATTTCTGAACCCTCCCTTTCCTTTTGAACCCGCATGGGTCTGGAGGCGGGTTGCAAAGGGCAGGCTGACCGCCAACACCGAGGCGCAATGGCAAGGTGACCCGGAAATGGCATGGGGTGCGGTGCTTGGGTGTGTTCGCTTCCAGAGTTTGGAGGGCTGCCACGCGGAAGACGGAGCCCGAGGCGAACCCCAAAAGGGGCAGGCTCAAGTTAGGGGAAAGGAGATGTGGGTTGGACCTGAGGAGGGCCTTTCTGGGAGGAGGTAGGAAGAGGCGAGGTTGCCCTTCTTTCTATCTCAGGGGTTCTGGGATTTCTCCAGGGAACCTCGACAGTAACCCTAATAACCCACATTCGGCTATTAGACTAGGTGAGTTGATGCCCTTGGCACTTCCTCTGACTGTATATGGCCCTGAGTTGTGCCTGGCACATGCGAAAAGGGTATACAAGCACAGTATGGCCAAAAGAGAGAACAATCCAGTACTCCCCCCCCACCCCTTGAATCTGCAGCAGCCAAGCAACCCTGCGAGGTCGGCCTTGCTGAGGAACAGCCCACCCGTGGCTCTGGGGCAGCCTTCCCTCCTGACCACCACCCCCCACACCACCCTTTCAGCATCCCTGTTGGGGAGCAACGCCGACGAGAACCACCAGCCCAGTGGCTGCCCATCCCACCCCGGCCAGAGGAGCGTGGACTACACCTCCCATAATCCCCCGACAGAGCGAGCCTGGAAGGGGGGGAAAGGCAGAGGATTCTGGGAGGTGTAGTCCCCAAAGAGGTAACATTTCCCCCACCCCACCCCCTTCTTATTTTTAAGCCACACGGCCAGGGAGGAGAGAAGCCCGGCGGGGCTCCAGAAAGCCCAGCCAAGGAGGGCACGTGGGTGGAACCAAGCGAACGCCGGAGGCGGACCCCATTTGTCCCTCCCCGCCCGCCGTCCAGCTGGCCACTTCCTGCTTCCGAGGCCGTATAAGGAGCCGCTTCCGGCGGCGCTGCCCGGTTCTCTCTCTCTCTCTCTCTTTCCCTGCGCTCGGTGGTGGTGCTGCCGCCGCCTCCCCGGAAATCCTCGCCATGGGCGACCCAGGTGGGTAGCCCCCCCTCCCCAGGGCAGGGCGGGGGCGCGCGTTGCCATGGGAACGGGAAGGGGTATGTGAAGCCTGCCCTAGAGGTAATGGGGGGGGAGTTAACATTGGTTGGGGGGGGGAGGGTGGCAGCCCCTATAGATGCAGCTTCTCCCCCTCCCCGATCTCTGCTGCGCCGCTCTAGAGGGGGATGGAAGTGGCCCGGGGGATCGTGCCTCTGGGCATATGTAGAGTGCCTCCTCTCCACCCACCCACCCCTCCTAGTTTGGCTCTTGGGAGAGGACGAGGGAGGGAGGGAGCAGCAAGGATCGGGCCCGGCACCTGTTGGGCTGGCGCCTGCCTTGCCCCCCCCCCAAAAAAACAGCATCACTGGGTCCCTGAGCATGTGCCGAGCGCTCTGCTGTCACGGGGGTGGCAGGAGGCGCAAGAGGGCAGGACTGGAGTGGGGGGTGGCGGCGGTAGTCCAGCTGCAGGGCTCAGCCCCCACCCCACCGTCCCCAGGCTGGCCTTCCTGCCAGATGGGCGGTATAAAAGTCTCATAGATAAATAAATTGGGGGGGGGGGTTGCGGGTATCCCTCTTGGGTGCGAGCAGGCAGAGTGTGCCTGACAACGTGCAGAGTTCTTTCCCTTTGCCAACGAAGAGTGTTGGGGAAAGGCTGCAGAAAGGCAAACCAGGGCGTGTCACCCACCACCACCACCGCACCCTTTGAGAAATGAGGTCAAATGCCTGCATTTTCAAGGAAGCCCCGCTCTTTCTGGATTGTGAGAGCCTGGCAGATGAGAGTTTAGCCCTCTTGCAGTGGCACAGCGGGGGTGAGCACACGTGTCTTTGGCAACAGGCAGAGGTTTGTTAAACAGTGAGTAATTATAACCCACGGATCAGGAGAAGGTGTACCCGAGGAAAACAAAAAGACCAAGAGGTTGCCTGTTTCATGCCACTCTGCTTTGCTGCCAGGGCTTAAGGACACACACGCCTTTCTCTTAACACCTATTGGTTAACATCTGTGCAATACTGAAATTTAGATTAGTTTCCCACCGTTTCTGCAATATAAACAAAGGAGGTTAGCCAATGCCTCAGGCACATAGCAGCTCCCCAGCCCTGGATTTTGTTCTCTAAATGTTGGTCAGTGGTCCTTACTGCCTGTAAATGAATCGAATCTTTCTAAGATCCCCGAAATTGGTCAGGCAAGCAGTGCAAGTAATCAAAAGTGAAGATGGTACAGTAGAACAAGTTTACAAAAGCAGGTGAGTTACAGCGAGGCCTGAAAACCACCCCTGTCAAAGCACTAGGAAAAAAAGAAGATATAAATTGCAGAGTCAGAGCGCCTCGGAGAATATACAGAATATATTCCTCCTATCATAAGCAGGATAACCATAATTGCCTAGCATGGGTTCTGCTTCCTTTCCCTCTTATTGCTAAACTTGATCCTGGGCGTTTTCAGCAGCCTTCCTAAACCCACGTGCTCCTGTTTGTTTGTTTTTGTTTGTTTAAATGCCTTTTCTGCTTTTTTTTTCTCCCCTTCCGACAGGGCTCTGCTTGAAAAAAATCGAATGCTTCAGCCAAAACCTGAAAGCTGAGCCCCGGTACCTGTTGGCGCAGAATGTTGCCACCGGCGCCGATCCGCTGGAGGTGTGCCTTGAGCGGGGTGTGGTGCAGGAGACCCTCCAGGTCTTTCAGCACGCCATCCCTGCCGAAGGGAAACCCGTCACCAATCAAAAGAATTCAGGTAGTGGAAATTCCCCTCAAGCGACAGCTTCCTTCTCTCTCTCTCTCTCTCAAGGTGCCAGTTCCAGTTTACTCACAGCTCTTCCGAGGCAGAGCGGGTCTCGGATACCTTCCTTCCCAACTGTCCTACCAAGCCCCAAAGGAGTCTCTGAAATTAATCAAATATTCATTGATTAATTTCTGCCTTTGTTGCTTTCCTATCCTGCCCTCCTTCGGGCAATTTTCAAGGGGCCCCACGTAGCTCTCCTCGCTACGATTATCTCCACAACAACCTTGTGAGGTCTTCCCCACAACGGCCCCATGAGGCAGGTCAGGAGATGAAAGGAGGGCAAGCGGCCCCAGAGTACCTAGAAGGTTTTATGATGGTGTGGATGTTTTTTAAACCCGGATCTTTCTGTGACATGAAAGCGTATGGGAGTGCTCAGAACAAGTTCTGTGCTCTCCGTCCAAGGGTCCCCTCAGTTTTGTTTTGTTTTTAAACCAGGAGAGAGGAAGGATAATAATCGGGCGGTGGAGTGAACTAGACTCTTACCCGGCCACTGCACCGCAGCAGAGCGTGTGCCATCATCACCTTGGGGGGGGGGGGGGAATCTCGGGTCTTTGGGGCCTCGCTTGGGATTGTGCTGGGGATCCTGGAGAGAACACGCTTTGTCCGTGTAGACCACTCGTGAGCTTAAGATGCACGGATGTGGACAATGGCCAGAAGTCACCGCCAGCTGTTTCTAGAGGAGACCTGGAGGTGTTGGGTTTGGCATCCCACAGAATGTTCAACACAGGGCTGGGAATTTTCACAGGGCTTCTCTGTCCCTAAGAGAGGTGGAAGGGCTCCAGGGTCCATGGGTTCCATAGTTCTACCTCGCCTTCCGAGAGGCAGTATGGAGGGTGCCCCTTCTTTTCCGCTGCCCTTCTCATGCTCCCCTTGCTCTTGCCTTCTGCTGACCCTCAGGACGCTGCTGGATCTTCTCCTGCCTCAACATCATCCGTCTCCCCTTCATGAAGAAATTCAACGTCGAGGAGTTTGAGTTCAGCCAGGCATACCTCTTCTTCTGGGACAAGGTATGTGGATTCTCCTTTTTGGAGGTGTGGCGTCGGCAGCATCAGGAAGCTTCCTTCCGTCTTGGTGCGATGGAGTTCCTGACGTCCCCGAGCCCACATGGGGAGCCTCCACCGCAGATGAGCTCCCTGGACACCACACTCACTGTTCAGGAACCACACCAGTAGGCTGGATTGGAACTCCCAGACTTCTAGCTGACGGGGAATTCTGTGAGTTGCAGTCCAAAATGGCAGGTGCTCATCGTGGCTTCTTGTTTTTGGCCCTGCTTCCAGATTAATCCCCCCCCCCCGCACGGTTTACTACACCCCGTTGTCATTGTTGCATTTACCTTTAGGCATAAAAGGGGGGGTAAGCAGCTTGCCATTTGCACAAATCAGAATGCAGATTGTTATTTGTCTCGTTTTAAAATTGCGAAAGGCGTGGAAGGAAGGAGGGTTTTCTTCCTCCCTGTTTGGCAACGTTTGAACACGCAGACGGTGACGAAAGAGGATGTTTTACCTAACAGATAAAGTTTCCTGTTGGCTCAAGAGGAGTCTCAGGTGTTTTGCTGCTGGGGGAAGAACTGGTAATGGCAGAAAGTGGCTTAATTTTTTTTTGAGAAGACACCACAAGAATGACCGCTCAGGGATTTTTTTGGGGGGGAGGGTGTTGTCCCCCAAAGAAGTAACATGAGGTTCCTCTTCCATTATTTACCAGTTTTTTTAAAATTCAGGATGCTAAGACTCAATGAGCATTGGCCAATCTTCTCCCCGAGGCAGGTGATCCACTCGGTCACAAAGCAGGGCCAGCCGTGGCTTCCTTGGGTATGAGATTCTCTGAGGCAGCTGGCTCCGCCTCTGTCAAGACACCCTCAAAGGCGGACAGTTGCAGGATGTGGCGGGGAGGGCTGATTTAGAGACACACACCCCTCTTCTCAGTATGCCACGCCGTCGGAAATCAGATCCCAGGGGACCGGAGGATTTTTAGCCAACAAGGACGCAAGAACCAGGATGCAGGAGGAGGAGGAGGAGGAGGAAGGGTTTGGGGCAGTGGTTCTCAACCGGTGCGTCCCCAGATGTTCCTGGACTCCAACTCCCAGAAGTCTTCATCACTAGCTGAGCTGAGAACCACTGGTTTAGGGGAAGTCGGGCAAGGTTCTTGTATGTCCTGGTATTTGTTGGTTTGTTTTGACACGGCTTACCAGGTGGAACGCTGCTACTACTTCCTGCATGCGTTTGTGGAGACGGCGCAGAAGAAAGAGCCCGTGGACGGACGGCTGGTGCAGTTCCTGCTCGCCAACCCTAGCAATGACGGCGGGCAGTGGGACATGCTGGTCAACCTCATTGGTAAGGAAAGGCCTGGCTTGGTCTCTCGTTTTGAGGCACACCATCCAGATTCAGCCTCAGGCACTGCTCGTGACTTCACCTGGATGGTGTCCCTGTCTCACCAGGATTTAAATCCAGTCTCCTTTCTCCCTCTACGGGGGGACAGGTGAGGGTCTTTCCCATTGCCTGGTCCTTAAAAAAAATAACAACAGGCACTGAGCCTTCTGCAAACAAAGGCCCAACTCTTGGATGGTTGATAGTCCTCCCGTTCCAGAGACGAAGGGCAGAGAGGGAAGCAGAGCCGAGATCAGAAAAGGTTTAGTCCTGCCCTGCAACTCGGCTCTCGACCGCCTCCCTCGCACAGCCCGGTGGCAAGCTGGTGGGTGCAGAAGGGCGGAACGATCTCGCCTCTCTGGTTCCGGCGAATCACGGAGGTGTGTTCCTTTTCAGAAAAATATGGCCTCGTTCCCAAGAAGCTTTACCCCGAATCATACACCACCGAGGCCTCCAGGCGGATGAATGAGATCCTAAACCATAAGGTAACAGGAGCAGGCCGTGCGTGCTCCAGGCGGGCTTCGTAATAAAAAGACGTCCCAAAGAGAATGTGGTGGGTGCTCGCCTATCTGAATGGTTTCAGGCCTGGGTAAATGAGCTTGGAGAGCCGCAATTTGGGGAGAAGATCCACAAGGAGTCATGGGATGCACCCACTTCCAACTGGCTGCTCTGTTTCGCTGTTGTTGTTTTTTAACCAAACAGATGCGAGAATATTGTCTGCGGCTGAGAAATATGGTCGAGACCGGCTGTGACAAGGATGAGATCCGCGTGGCTCTAGACATCATGATTGAGGAGGTGAGGCCCGTATCCAGGACTTGAGGGGAACGGGTTATCCCCACCCACCCCAACTTTCTCTACCTTGCGGATGCTTTTCTCGCTTCCGCCTGTCCCAGTACTTCCGCCGTGGCCTCTGCAAAGTCTTTCCCCGCTTCCCAAGGGTGTTATTGCTTGGGCTGCTGGAGCCAACGGAGGCAGCTTGGTGGGCCTGCCACTAAACACCCGTTTGTCCCAGGCTGGTCCTTGGCTTGTATCGGCTTCACAGGTTTGACGGTATAATAGGGTTACTACCCAATTTTTAAGCTTCTGGGCAGTGTTTGGGTTTAGGAGCTGAGTCAAGGTAGGTAGTGGAGGGCTGTCCAAAGAAACATTTCTTGCAGAGGGTTTATGATTTCGTAGCCTGCTTTCTTCGGCCGTGCCTCGCCGGATTTCTGCACTAGAGGGCAGCCGGAGACCAGGAACGGCCCAGATCCTTCTGGCCGTGTCGACCTGAGTGCCAGCCCAGGATGGCTCTTTTGTTTCCTCCAACCTCGGGGGCCGTGCCTTGAAGCCCTTGGCTCGTCACCCAGGGGCAGGTGAGGCCGCAAGCCACGCTTTGTTGGCTTGACCGAGCGCAGCAGCTCTTGGGTCGTTCTTCCTCTTCTGAACCTTGCAGGGTCTTTCTCCAGCTGTCCTTCCGCCCGGCTGCCTGAGCAGGAGAGGCGAGACCGCCCCGACCCATGGCCGTGACCTCCTCAAATGGCCTCCCTGCCATCACAACCTTTCCTGCCTCCTTCCTAAAGTTTCTGGACTATGACTCCCAGCCCTTCTCACCACTGGTGAAGGCAGCAAAGGCTCGTGGGAGTTGCAGTTTAATAGCCCCTGGACAGTCCTACCTGACATTCCCTCTGGCTTTTATTTATATATAACTGATAGGCATCGACGGCAGCTGGATTTTTCTCGGCTTTTCCTCCTGGCTCCCATTTTGCTCCGGCTCGTGCCACTCGCTTGCAGCCCTTACTCCTGAGCCACAAGGCGGTGGTGAGAGCTCTGCGGGACAGCGTCAGAGGCACCGCCACCAGCCAGCCTGGCGCTGGTCAGCCACGCTCAGAAGTTCCTAGCCTTGAGGTCTGGCGGAGGGTTCAACTGGATGGGGTTTCCCGCTTGCTGTTTATCCTCACTGCCTGTTCTCTGCCAGGTGTTCCGGGTGGTCACCATCTGCTTGGGGAGTCCGCCGGACACGTTCACCTGGGAGTTCTACGACAAGGAGAAGAACTACCACAAAATCGGGCCCGTCTCGCCGCTGCAGTTCTACAAGGAGCACGTCAAGCCCGTCTTCAACATGGAAGACAAGGTTGGCCGACGGCAATGATAATGATTTTAGAACCTGGTTGGAAGGGAATCCGCTGGGTCACGGAGCCCAGCCCGTGGTCAAGGAGGCACAAGTGGGGGGGGGGCGGACACCCAAGCTCTAGCTCTCTCTGCCTTCTTTGTGTGGCCCTTCTAAGGTCTCCTCAACTTCCCATTGCCCTCTTTCCTCCTTGGTTGGCGGGGTGGTCATGTTACCTCCTCCCGATCAGATTGATTCTGGGATTGATCGGTCACTGTTATCTAGATGGGCTCTCTGCGTTCCAGGGCAGTTTCAGCCCTGAGCACCAGATGCTGGAGACGGACAAAGAGATGTTGTCTCTCCACCTTGGCCTCATCAAGGACTTTCCCAGGGCCACATCTGCCATGGCGGAGGGTGTTAATCCTGTTTCATTTGGGGTGGCGAACCCAGCGAGAGCGGAGAGGACTCCAGGGCCTGGGCGAATCCTGCCTCCTGGTGATCTCTTATTGTTTCAACTTGCAGATCTGCTTGGTCAACGACCCTCGGCCCAAGAACGAGTACCACCGGCTGTACACGGTGGAGTACCTTGGGAACATGGTTGGCGGGAGGAAGACCCTCTACAATAACCAGCCGATCGAGCTCCTGAAAAAGGTGGCGGCGGCTTCCATTCGCGACGGAGAGGTAAGACCCGGGACAGCCTTCTTGCTTCTGCTATGTCTCTTTTTATTCTCCCATGCTCTGGGCTCTTGCAGTGGGCTGGGAACATCGGCCTCTCTCCTCCTCTCTCCCATCTTAGGCCGTGTGGTTCGGCTGTGACGTCGGAAAATACTTCAACAGCAAACTCGGCATCAACGACCTGAATATGTAAGTTGTTCTGGGGAGACCCAAGTGCTCTCTCAAATAATTTGTCGCAAGGGACTTTGAAACAGCCCAAAGCCTCGTAGTAGTAGTAGTAGTAGTAGTAGTAGTAGTAGTAGTAGTAGTAGTAGTAGTAGTAGTAGTAGTAGTAAATTCATGGCTCCGATGGGGTGATTTTTTTTTTCAGCAGCAGGTTGAAAATCCATTAATTTCTGAGAGTTGCGAAATAAATCCATTTGAAAGAAAGGCATTATTTCAGCCTTGGGGGGAAAAAATCAAGACAGAGAACGCAGTTCAAATTGTGTTACCTTACCAGAGTTTCATCCTGAGAACATGATACTCTCCACCTTTGCGGCTTAACGGCTTTTTAGTTCAGATTAGTTTTGGAGAGCAAGGGTAAGGTAAGAGCTTCAGCCCCCCCCCCTCCCCCTTGCCGGCCAGCACTGAATGCCTGTTCCTTTTTGCAGATACAATCACAAACTGGTCTTTGGCGTGTCCGTCAAGAATCTGAAGAAAGACGAGCGTCTCATCTTTGGGGACTCCTTGATGACCCACGCCATGGTCATCACGGCCTTCACGGAGAAGGTAAGGTTTCCAAGGAGGGACTCGGGGATATTTGGAGAGGAATCACAGTGTATCCACATTAAGAGCAGCAGAAGAGGAGGAGGACATATGAATCTGGATCAGGCCGAAAGAGCCTCTCTGGCGCAGCCTCCCTGAGCCGCCTGATGTTCCCTGTACAGGAGTCAAGTGAGGTAGAAGCTAGATAAATAAATAAACATACAGCCTGGGTCCCCCCGTGGCCAACTAGGTGCTCCAGCATGGAGCCCTCAAACTGGACGAGAAGAACCAGTTACTTACCTGTAAAGGTGGTTCTTTGAGTGGACCTTCGTGAAGCCACACAGATGGGTTTCCCGGCACGCACGCGCAGAGGTCGGACTTCCCTAACAATAGGAAAGTTTGTTAGTCTCCCCCCCCCTCGCCCCACGCATGAGCGGTGGCGTTCCCGCCCAAATGCCTCAGTTCCTCTTTACGAAGAGTCGTAACTGAGTTCAGAAGGGGTGCTGCGGTGAAGGCGGGGGGGATTCCTAGGGTTTTTCCTCGCGGAGTCTCCGTGTTTCTGTCTCCCTAGGAAGACAAAGAGGACTGCTTTGAAAAATGGCGCGTGGAGAACTCGTGGGGTGAAGACCGTGGAAATAAAGGTAACGCGGATGATTATGACTCCGGTGCCAGGCGGTGGGCAGAGGTGGGGCTTTTGTGTCGGTCTGCTAAATGCCTCGAGAGAGAGAGAGAAAACAGGGAGAACGGCTGGACCCAGAACCTGGAGCCCATTGCACGTGGATAACCCTTCCCTCGTTGCCTTCTGCGGCTTCTCCTTTGCTAGTTCAGGGTATCTTCTAGGCCACCTCATGCTGCGAGTCATGCGTGCCGCCTCCGGGCGGTGATGCTGACTGAGGCTTCTTGGTGTGTCCATATCCCCCCCCCCACACACACACACACCCTACCTCCTCAAGGAGTCCAGGAGTCAGGGAGCCACTCATAAGGCAGAGATTAGAGAATTCCTGGATGGGGTTTTGTGGCTGAGAGCGGAAAGCAGAGATGCATTAATTGGGCCGCATTCCTTCATAAAAACCCCACCCCACCCCCCGCATAATCTCGTTTTGTGTAGAGACATTCATTAGTCTCTCTTGGAAACGGTCTTTGGAGGGGACCTCATTCTCCTCTCAAGAACTAAGGAAAGGGGCAGGAACAACTGCTCCCTGGCCATTGCTTCCTTTAGAACCGAAGGGTCTTGGCACCATTAAGTGAAGATTGTGCTCATCAAAGTAGCTCCAGAATGGGTGGCCACGTTCTCTTTTGTCCCTGGCGGTGGGACGCCTTAAAATGGCGTGGGTGCGAGTCCTGGAATCCACAGGAGCCCCCACGCCTCCTTCCTCGCCTCAACGTAGACCCGTACAAAGCTAGGAGGACTGTGGCCTGCCTTGATTTGGGCTGTTGCTGGACACAGTGCAGCACCACCACTATTTTACCACACACACACACACACACACAAAACCCCTAACCAAACGGATTAAAAGCTCAGGGAGATCTGGGAGATACAGCCCCAAAGTACGAATCTGCACAACTCTCCTTTGAATAGTTATGATACTGCGGAGGAACCGAACCCACGTTTCCCTGCGCCATCTTCTCTCTTCTCGCTGGCACACACGACTCATCTCCCATATGCCCCAAAGATGCTACCCCTACGGGACGTCAACGCTGCCACTTCCAGTTGGCAGCTGTGCTTCTGCCTGAGGTTGCTTTGGAACAGGGCTCGGAGTGTGTGCCGGGGTTTCCAGATTTTGCCTCGGGTGATTTATTTCTTGGCTGTAAAAAACCAAAGTGCTGTTTTTCAGGCTCTTAAAAGCTTGAGGGTAAAAAAAGCCTTCAGGTGACGATGCGTCCCAAATCTCCAGCTCTCGGAGTCGGAGGGGTGTCGCTGCTGTCCATTGCACACGCAAAATGGGCACGGGCCAAGGATCTCCGAGATGGGTTTCTGTTTTCACAACCACTGGCTTTTCCCGGGACAAGGAGGGCAGCGTAAGCCGAGATGGCATGAATGAGTCGGCTGCCCAGGTGGGCCTCTTCCTGCCATCATAAACGCTAGAGGTCAACACACTTGTCTATTTTCAGCTCTTGGTTTACCCTTCTGTTTTACGAGGCCGTTAAAATCCCAAGTCACTCAGGCAGCCCGAGCACCCGTATACCAAAAACAGAACGCCTCGCCCCCGGCTGTTAACCACAGAAGACAAAGGGCAGCCAGGCCAGGCGTTCAAGGGTTTAACAATAACAAAGCCCAAAAAGCTCCTCAGATTATTCAAGGGTTGCCTCCTCCAGCCAGGCACCGGCTGATCCTTGGAGCCCCTCTGCAGCTCCAACCCCACTCTTGCCCCGAGGGTGCCGCTGCGGGTCCTGGACAGGCTCTGGGGAAGCTTTCCGAGCGCTATGGTGGACAAAACTTTCCTTAGCTCTTAAAAAAGTCTGTATGGCCTGCATTTGGTTCTGCAGGCCTGCAGCTTGTGCTACTCGTAGGGGTGCACTCCAGGAGAAAATATGGGGAAGGGGCTTTGCCCCGGCACCTCCCCTACCCCCAGATGCCAGTGTGAAGCCTAGTCTGGAGACAGTTGAGTGGAGGTCTCCCGATCCTTAGTCCGGGGCGCCACCCTGCCCCTCGAGCATCCTATTAGGACGAGAGAAACTAGAATTGCGCGGTCCCTCCAGAAATGTGCCTGGTGGGTGCTGTATTTGTTTGTGTGTCTTGGGGGGGGGGAATACCACATCAATGCGCCCAGGGGGCAGAAGGGGAGGAGAAACGGGCACCGTTAGCTCCAGGATATCTGACGTTACTTCTTCCCATGACGTTATGGGCCCATAGTCCACCGGCAGTCGGGCTGGTGACGTACAGGGCGTCCCTTTCCAAAGGGAATGAGGTGGGGAGGGAAGGGGCGTGGATTCACCACCCTCGCTGTGAATCCCGTTTGCTCCAGCTACACCGCTCCGGCTGTACTAACAACCCTCCTTTCCAGGTTACCTGATCATGACCGACGACTGGTTCTCCGAGTACGTCTACGAAGTGGTGGTGGATAAGAAGCACGTGCCCGAGGACGTCCTGGCGGTGATGGAGCAGGAGCCGGTGGTCCTGCCCGCGTGGGACCCCATGGGCGCTCTGGCTAAATGAACGCTCTCTGTTTTTATTATTATTAGTACTAGTATTATTATTTGGAGGGGAAAGGGTAACACACCCCCAACCACCTTCTTCTTTGGGTAAACCTTGAACCAAGCGTTGTGGGAAGATCTGGAGAGCCAGGAGCTGAAAAGCCCAGTGGCCCCACCGCTAAGTCCTCGGCTTGACATGCCTGTCTTTTCGGGAGTGATAATTTTTTGTAGATCTCTGGAGGAAGGACAGATTCCTTCCTTCTGGGTAGAGATCTTCTGCAACTCTGCATTGATGTGGGTGTTTTTCTATTCCAGTGTGGCCCTTTCCGTTCCTTTCCGTTTTAAAAAAAAATCCTTTTATTACTGCACTTGCTTTAAAACCCTTCAAAGGTCCTTCTTTTGTGCAAACGTTTGTGTAGAAACGATGGCCGCCGATGGGGCGAGATTAAAAAAAAAGGAGGAACCGAGAACGTGAGAATAGCAGACCAGCAAATCTGAAATTAACAGCTTGATGGGGCTGGGGCAGGTTTTCCTTAGGGAGCAGGGGATCATCTTAAGGGTAGTCGTGCCGTACTGGTGTCTCGTCTCTCTGCACGAGCTTCCATCTTGTCTTCGTCTTTCGTTTTCCCCATCTGAGGAATGACCTGAATTAACAGTCTTTTGCCTCGAAATGCCGTGCGCGCAGGAACTTTAAACGGTAGGGCCTTGCCCAAAACGAGGCTTTTAAAATAGCTTTGCGAGATGAGTTGAATGTCCAGTTCCGCCGTGAAATGTGTGTCGTCGTTGTTTTTTTAAAGGAAAAAAAAAAGGCAAAACCCTCCAAATGAATTTTATCTGAATGCTGTTGAGAACTACATGGTGCTATGGAGCGTTTGACTAAAATAAAACCAGCTGAATATAAATCCTGGGTGTCCTGTGGTGGCTTAGTATCGACGAGGTGACGGGCAGGCTTGGGGAAACACTTGATCCACTGAGCCGTGAGGCCGTCATATTTGCCCAAGGAAAGCTCCCGGATTCTGTCATGAAGCCCTCCCGTCAGACGTGATGGGGAAAATGCAGGCACTCTCTCTTCGCCTGACAGCAGGCCAGCGTCTGGGGCGGCCAGCCAGCCAGCCAGCTGGCCACGATGCAAACGGAGCAGTAAACTTGAGAAGCCTTTGATCCAATCTCATTTCAGGCAGGTTCAGCTGGAATGATCTCATCGATGGCTGCCTAGTGATGATTCAAGACTTCCTTTTTCCCCCAGTTATGGGGTGTGCACACAACTTGGCCTTATTGCATGCAAGCAGTGTACACCCTGAAACTGAAGAGAGGTCTTTAGTCAACCGCAGCCTGGCTTTGATATCATTCTGGTGGCCCAGATAGATCTGGGCAACAGGATTTGGGCCAGAAACCTCTTTTGCCTAAAACCAAGGGGAGCAGCTGACACTTGGGGCAGGCAATTCGGTTCTCATACTGGAGAAAAGCATGCCAAGAGCACGAATAACGCTAGAGGCCTTCAAGAGAAATTTGAACCACCGCCTGCCTTGGGCGGTAGGTTGGAGACAGCGGCCTTCCAGTCGCCTTCCAACTTCACGATTGTATGATTCTAAGACAGGGGTGTCCAAACTTAGGCCCTCCAGATGTTTTGGACCATGACTCCCACAGTCCTTTGTCATTTGACAATACAGGCTTGGAATTCTGGGAGCTGTGGTCCAAAACATCTGGAGGGGCGAAGTTTGGACACCCCTGTTCTAAGACAAAACATAGGGCTTCGGCGATTGTCTGGAGGCACAGTGTCTGTCAGTTGTCCACAGAAAAGCTACTGGCAAGGAATTAAAGAAAATCGAATCCATCATTGATAGTGGTGGAAGTGGAAACTTCAGATAAACAGGGAAAAGATAAAACTAAGCAAAACAAGACCACTGTTGAAAACCCTCCAAGCTCAGAAAGAGTCTTGTACTATCTAGTAGAAGGAAAAATGGGGGCTTGTCAAACCTTATCCCCACTACACACACGCACAAACGCGCACACACAGGGCATCCTAATTAACTTTGACAGCCGGATAGGTTTTGTTTTTTAGCTCAACAGCTGTGAACTTGAGCCGGGGCGGTGAAAAAATCAGAAACAAATGGTGGAAGACGGTTAGTGGGGCTGGCTGTCAAAGCCACCCCTGCCAACGTCACCCAGGAGGAAAGACGGCTGGTGTGCCTGACAGCTGTGGGCAGGTCAGCAACGTTTTCCCCTCTGCAAGGAGCTGGGTGGTGACGGTAGTGGTGATACAGGCCTCTGACGTTTAAGCTGAGCTGCTAATGGGAAGGTTTTAAGCTGTCTGAACACAGCTTCTTTTTTTAATTGATGAATTTCAGTTTTGTCTTGATTTCCCCCACCCTTCCATTTTCTTCTGTTTGACTTTTATTCCGGTTGTTTGCCTTGAGTGACACATCTGCAGAAACGTAGGGGGCATAATTGATGACCTGCTCCTCTCCCTACATGTCACTATCACTGTAGCACAGTGGACTGGTACAGAACTTGAGAGAATGAATCTCTCCGCCACAAAACATGCAAGGCAGACTTAAAGTAGCCCCCCGGTCTTCTCTTGTCCAGCTTCACAGGACTCCTGTCCTGAGGATAAAAACGGGGAGTTGGAGAACGGTGGAAGCTGCCTTGAACCCACACTGGGAACAAGACACGGTCATAGAATCATGGAGTTGGAAGAGACCTCAAGGGCCATGCCATGCAGGAACCCCCATCACAGGACTCCCGACAGATGGCCATCCAGCCTCTGCTTAAGAGCCTCCAAAGAAGGAGACTTCACCGCCCTCTTTTGTGGGAGCTTATTCCACTGCTGGGCAGCTCTAACCGTCAGGAAGTTCTTCCTAATGTTCAACTTGAATCATTTTACAGTCAACTTTTACAATCATTCTACAGTCGAGTTCCACCAGCGATATAATACCAGGACTGGCCTTCAGGTGGCAGCCGTGCTCCTCCTCCTCCTCCTCCTCCTCCTCGCAAGGCGGGTGGCGGCGGAGGCTACACGAATCAGGACAGGTAGACAGCACCAGGCAGAGATGCTCTCTGTTCCCACTGATTTCTCAGGACCGGAGATGACGGCCTTGGAAGGAACGTATTTTCTCCCGGCTTGTCTTTTTTCTGGACGGGGAGGACAACTCAAACCTCCTTTGGTTGTATCTAGTCATTCAACCTTTCCTGGTCGCTCCCTTGATTCCTTCCTTTCAACCTGTGTTTTCCATTTGGGAAGGCCTATACCACCTGGGCTAGCCTTCGCCCTCGGGATTGGAGCGGCTACAACTCCCACCGTCCCTGGACTAGGCTGGCTTTCAGGGCATGTGGGAGGTTCGCGGATGTCGAGGGCCAAACTTGAGGGTGTCAACGAAAGCTTGCCCGCCTCTCCCGAGCATCGCTGCAGAGAAAGGGAGGGATCTCGGACGGTCAGGACCAGCCCGGCCAGTGTGGTAGACTTTCTTTCAAAAGCTTTGCAGGCTCATCCAAAGTTCTCAGAACGTTTACCCATCCAGTCCAGCCTGGCTTGTGAACAGGCTCCTCTGCGGCCCCCAGTCAACCTTGCCTTGCCTCCGTTTGTGTCCTTTTCTTCCACCTAGTCCTTGGCTCTGTTGTCCCCCTTCTTCCAAGAACAAACCTAGAGGGCAGGAAAGGCCAGGAAGCCTCCTACGTGAGCGTTTGCAAACAGGAGGTGGTCACCCCCCCCCCCCGCTTTTCTGGTCTCTGGCCTCGGAAAGGGGTGAGGGAGGAAGCTTTGTGGCGATTAGAAGCAGCCACGTCAGGGAAGAGTTTTTCAGCATGGAGTCTGATAATAAGTTAAACTCTTTCCCCTCTCTCTCATGGTTCAATCTCCTCTCTCGTTTCTGCACCCCAACTCTTCCTTAAACCAAACGAACAATGACCAGGAAGGTGTGTGTGAGTGTGTGTGTGTGAAATGCAACCTCTTCCCTGCCCATCTATTTATTTATTATATTTATTTATTTTCACATTTATATACCGCGCCTATTTCCCTCATAGGGGACTCAGGGCGGTTTACAACAAGACAAGATAAAACAACTAAAACAGCTAAACCGATCCGCCTCCCCATACCTGTCCCCTTATCCTCCTGGTCCGGCTGAAGCCCACGCCGGACTCTCCATGCCCTTCCACGCCCCATTGATAGCACGTCCCAAGGGACCCTGGGCCTCCAAAGCAGCTGGTTTTGCTATTCGCCTGGGTCCCATCCCCTCAGCCCACCGACACTAAGGGCAGCCTCATCCTGCCAGCCTCCCTCTCCTTGCCAGTCTCTCTCTCTCTCTCTTTTTTTAATCTCTCTCTCTTAAGCTCTCCTGTGAGCTCTCTCTCTCTTTCTATCTAGCTGGTGGCGGTTCCATGCAAAGCCCACCTCTAGGAGGAGAATCATAGCAGCACTTACTGGCAAAGCCTAAAGTTTATTTGACTTTATTTAAAAAGAAAGAGAGAGAGGGAGAGGGAGAGAGAGAGGGGGAGAGAAGAAAGTGACGTAAAAAATTCTTAAAGAGCTCTTTGGCAACAGATTATCGGTGAAATCGGACCATGTGAGAAGGGTGTACAAAAAGCCGTCCCCCTCCTGCCCGGCGGCCCAAAGCCTCCTGAGCAAATGTAGGGTTGTGGTGAGAGAGAGAGAGAGAGAGAAGAGGAGACCTGGATGCAGCTGGGTCAGCCGGAGATCATTGCCACATCAGGTACTTGTTTGATTTATTTAATTCTCCCTGCCCCACCTCGACTTTTAGTTAGAAGTGATAAAGATGGATATTGAGGAAGGCGATGGCAGGGACAAGGAGCAATGTTGGGTGATAGTGTTTTTTTTTCTCCTTTGTTTGCCTCACCTTTCACAACCCTGAAAGCAAGAGTAACACGGCGCACGCCTCTTTCTGTCTCTGTGTGTGCGTTTCTCCCTCCCTGTGCATATATATAAGATCTATTTCTGCAAGGAGCTTTTAAAAGGCTGCTGCAATTAAACCGGGATACTTCTTTGAGGTCCTGCGAGGACCTTGGGAAATGCAGAAGACAGACATTCGCTCACGAGGCTGCAGGAGGGGATCCCAAGAAAAGAAACCCTTTTTTGGAGCAAAAAGTCTCCTTCCCATGGTTCAGGGGAGGGGGTTTCCTGCTTCTGCCTTTTCTTCCAGTCCCTGCCTTGACATGCTTGCTGCCTTTATTATCAGCTTGGAGGAGGACGGTAAGCAGGGCACAAGTGCGTGTTTGCGACAATATTCAGCGGAAGGCAGGGGCAGTTTTCCTCGGCGGAGCGTGAACGGAGAGCACATTCTTTTTTGGAAGAAGTGGAAAAACAAGGCTTTTAGAGGTAGAAGTCGAGACAGAAAGTTCATAGAAGCAGATTCCCTTGCCTCCCCTCATTTGAGGTGGTTAGATCAGCTTCTTTTTGTATTTTTTCAGAATGGCTTTTTCACCTGAAGAAAAAGGTGAAAAAGGTTTGTTTGTTTGTTTATCCCTGTCCACCCAAGGAGGGAGGCGGCGGGGGGGTCTTCTCTTCCTTTCTGGCTATGAGCCATAACTTGAACAAATGACTGGGATTCATGAGGATGAGACCCAAACGAAGCTAGGATCGGAAGGGTTCAGGTTTCTGAATTGTGCAACAGGTCCTGAAATGAATTATGGCCAGACTTAACTTTGAGCAAAAGAATTAAGGATTTATAGGGGAGAGAGAATCAATATGGGATGATTATTCTTTACTGAACGGGTGCTATATCTGTGTACTTTATGACATAAGAGTGGGTGGATAGGGGTGGACATAAGATTTCTGTCCTCTGGAGTTCCTAAAACTTGTTTAGAGTGTATCACAAATGGAACGATAACCACTGAGTGATTTATTAGTATAATCCATTCCCTGGACAGCTGGTGATTTTTAAGAAACAAATCCGTGGCTTTTGATTCTGCCTTGTTTTCATGGTTCCGAAATCAGGCAGGCTGCATTCAGAAAGGTGCTTTCCTAAACGCAGGTGCCTGACAGAATAAGGTCTATAACTCTTGACGGTATTGGCTCGATTTCTAACAAGTCTCGCCTTCAGGGGAATCCGTCGGAAAGCTGGGGTGCAAGAGCTTACAAGTTGTCGTGATTCCGGGATGGGCAGGACCCACCCTGCCCGTTTATTTTCCCCGGTGAAAACCACCACGATCCTTGGCGTTTTTGTTTGAATGAAGCCGCAGCGCGGATTAGAGGCACTGGTGGTAGCGGTCACCCAAGTCGTAGGTGACACAGGGCTTGTCCTTTCTCGTGGTCTCTCTGAAGCACCAGCTTCTTGTTCTACTACTTCTTCTGCTAGTTCTATAGTAGAAGCATTTTTGATGCCACTGCATGGAGAGTATGGCACAGTATTGACAAAACCGAGGTCCTTTTGGACCTATCGCTAATGCCAAGTTGGAGAGGGCATGGCCGCATCTTAGGTTCATGCTTAAGGGCACCAGCTTGCCTCGCAGCATTGACCTCTTGATTGAAACCCCATCGGTCCTTCGATAAACGGCTCCGCTGCCCCCTAACCCTTTAAACTTTGGGCACCCTTGTGGAAGAGGTCAGGCTGGGAGAAAGAGAACCCGAGGGTCACCCACTGGACTTCTACGGGCCAGTAGGGCTTGATGCCAGGGTCTTCCCAAGCACAACACCCCAGCCTTGAGGCCTCCTTGACGGATGGCTTAGTTGGGCTTGTGAAAGCAGAACACACCATTTCTCCGAAGCATACAGTAGCAGAATGAATAAACAAACAAACAAATAAACAAACAAAAGCATCATCCGCAGGTCAAGAAATGGCCAGCGATGCCGAAGATGGGCAGGTGGGTGCCCCTTGAGATGACTTTGAAGGAGGTTTAAGGGGAGTGAATGTCGATTGGCTGTTGGTAGCTTTGTAGAACAATGGCTCGGGAAGGTTGTCTCCCGGCGGAACGGAAGCGGCTTCTTTAGTAACGGTCTCCCAAGGAGCCTCTGAGAGAGAGGCATGTCAGGGAGGCTGGTGTCCAATTCTCTTAGAGGGTGCCCAGTTAGGAGGACAATGCTTAACCAGGGTTAAATCACCTTGGGTCTTTTCTAAGGAGAAAGGTGGGATAAAAATATTTTGAATAACTAAGTAATCAAGGGTGGTACTTCTTGCGTCTTCTGGAAAATGTTCTTTCTGCTCCCTTCTCTCTCACACATAAACATCTTTATTCTGAGATGGTGATCAGCACCGGAGATGCAAGGGTAGGTGGTAACAGTCTATTCCATCTTCTTGTCTCTCCCCCACCCCCTCCATTCCATCTTCTAATAAGCAGAGATGGGGAAATATACTTTTTAAAAACCGCAAGGCACAGAGACAGTGGTTCTGGGAGCTGTAGTCCAAAAATAAAATAAAAGCAAAGGAATATTTCCTGGCCCGGTTACTAAGCATGTCCTTCTGTTTAACCAAAAGAGGAGGGCGAAAATACAGAGGAAAAGAACGTGGTGCTCCCTCATCTCCTGGTGAGAAATGCCTCCCTCTTTATTTCCTCGGCCGGCCAACTGTGCTCGGCGTCTTTTCGAGAGAGAGGGGGGGGAAAGCCCAACCCATTTCCCCAAGAAGGGTTCCAAACTGATGAGTATGGCTTGTTTTTGTTTTTGCAAAGAGGGGATCTCAGATCCCTGTCCTGAGCTCGTCTCCATCACGCTGGGCTCGGCTTGAATATTGGGGGAAATCAAAACGGTTTTTTTGCCTCAATGGCCGTCTGGGATTTCCAAAAATGCAGCCCATAACAAATAATGGCCAAAAATAAAAGGCAGACAATGACAGAAGGCCAACGAGAAGAGCCATAAACGGAGGCTCGTGGGAAGCACCCTTGCGGGAAACGGCAGGGTTGCGCTGCGGTCGACTCCTGGCTCTCTCTAAAACTTGCTGCCTAAGCGGAGAAAGCATTTCAAAGAAGACCCCTGGCGCTGGTTTGGTTTTGTGTTGTGTTCCGACGGGAAAGGATAAACTTTGACCCGCTGTGTGTTTAAAAAAAGCTCAGGACACGACCGCTGCCTTTCGGTGCAAGCGCCTCTGGTCAGGCTGATGCGAAGGAGCAGAACAAATCAGCAGCTCTTTCTGGAGCAGGCAAAAACGGAGCAGGTCACTGACAGGACCTTCCGCTTGTTGGAAAGACAAGGGAAGGGGAGGCTTTGCAGAAGAGAAGGAAACCGATGGCAGAGAGGGGGCACCTATTGCGGAAGAGGTGAAGAGTGTTTACCTGGCACTGAAAGATTTATCAGTTTTAGAACAGAGGTCAAGGGAAGAGTCTTTCTGAGTCCACCATCTGGGTCTTAATCATGGGGACATCTCTCTGCCACAGGGTGAACCTATACACACTGAAAGCCTCACCAGCAGCCAGACCGCAGAAGGAAGCAACGCTGCTCATCCAGCAGTCTGAGCAGATACCCAGCGCCTTCAGAAGGGCCGGTCCTGCTGTAAGAAAGAGTGAGGCAGGTGCCTTCGATGGCAATTGCTATTGAGGTGGCAAGGGGATGCTTCTCCAGGAGTTTGGGGGTGGTGGTGGGGGAGCAAAGAGCCGCGGGCCAGCTGGAATAGCCGCCAAACGGCTGAGGCTTGGCAACAGGAGAGGGAGGAAGCAGTGGTGAGCGAGGAGCTGTCCCGAAAGGAAGCAGGGTCCAAGGAGGACTCAGCAGGAAGTGGGCTGGTGGTGTGGAGAACGGCAGCCTCCAAAGAGGCCTCCTCAGAACCAAGGTGCTGCGGGAGGCAGTGGCGTTATGAAACCGCATGCCACGGCACGGGCCGTGGTTTCTTTTTCGCCACCTCTCCTCCCACAAACCTTGGCTCGGAGGACACCCCTTGGAGCCGTCCGTTACCCAAGGACCTCACCAGCTTAAGGCTGAACCTTCCAACGTGGCCGGCCATCAATGCGCCCATGTCGCTGGACATGGCAGTGATTATGAGACTTGGCAAAAGGAGGTTCCCAGGGTTCCAGAGGGGGCGCCTTTTTGTCCCGGGTTTGCTGTGTCCGAAGCACAGATGTGCCTGAAGGCCAGGTGTGTCTCTCTGGGCTACTTCCAAGACTTAAGCTGCACTGAGCGCGCTTTCCAGGTTGTATAGTTTTTATTAGCACCGGAGATGCTTCCAGTTGTTCGAAGGAGCCAGCTCTCTCTTTCTTTCTCCCCGCTGTTTGCGTGAAGGATGACCTTTGCAGCGTTTCAGGCCAGAAACAAATAGATAGTAGTCAACTGTTATGCCCATCGCTGTGAACTGAAAAGGAGCTGGCAGCTGATCAGCAAGTGATGGAAGTTAAATTCAAAATAAAGGAAAATGAAGGAGAAGGCAGAAAACCTAATTGGGAAAGCATTTGCCAAAAGGTTTAGCGGAAATCCAAATGGTCAAAAACTTCACGGCAGCTGCCAACTCCTGGTGTGATGTTCTTTTTTTTTTTTTTTTAAAGAAGGCTACACAATCTGGTCCTTCCAAGGATCATGATCAAAGCATTCCTGTATGCCGTTGGCCAGTGCAATTTGGGAAACGGGTCTTGTTCCTACTCAAAATAATAATAATAAAAGACACGTTTACATGCCATAACAAGCCATGGTATGGTTTGTTGGAATCTGGCTTGCCGCGATGCACCCTTCTATGCCCTGCCAACAAGCCATGATTTATTAACTCATAACGAAAAATGCTCTTAGCAGTAATGGTTATACAGGAATAGGCATTAGAAATAATTTCATTTGGCGGCGGGGCAGATCCCATGGACTTACAGGGTGTTTGTCTTATAGTGCATGAGTAAACAGAGAGCCAAGCCCAATTATTCAGAAAAAATAAATGTATGTAGAATCTTTGGATGGCTTTTGCTAAGTTGTAAATTCTCCCAGATATGCAGAGCTGCTTCGAGAGGCCCTTTCTGCTATAGAGAAGGCCGCAAATGCCCCTTTAAAAGAAAAGGAAAGCAAAACAAAGAATCCAGGATTTTATGTGCAACAGTGGTGAGCAGAACGATCTTCTATTCCACTGAAATGTACAGCTCCTGCATATAGAGACACTGTTTTTGTAACTGCAGCCAACAACTGATCACAACTTGGTTCTTCTTTCTCTGTCGACTCCATCACATCTCTTTTCTCTTTTAAGCAGATGGGGTTCTAGTGTTGGAGAGGGACTTTTGAGGGGTTCGGATTCAAGTTCTGCATGATATTCTCTGGGCGACCTTTGGTCAGCCACTTTTCCCCCCCAGCTGGACCAACCTCACAGGGTTCTTGGAGTGAGGACAGCTTTGTGTTCTCTGAAGGAAAGGCGAGGTATAAAATGAATTACCAAGTAGATAAGCAGACAGGTGTCAACCTCATTCCACCAGTGAAGCTGAAGCTGTTTCTAGAAGTCAGATATACCTGCAAAATGCATTATTATTGTTTAAAGATGAGTTGTGGAGGATATCTCATTTAGAGCAAGAGCCAAGGGTGTGTGTGTCTTAAGAACAGCTGGAAGCAGGGCATTTCAACAACCCATCTGGAATGGTGAAAACTCTCCCTACCATTGGTGGGTCATGCTTTACCTTCCTCTCATGCTGGAGTTAGGGTGTAAAGTCCACCTGGGCTGCTCAACTGCTCAACGCAGTGGGTGCTAACGGCGTTGAATTGCCCCCAATTAAGCCGTGGAATCCGGAGACCCGTCTTGACACTGGGTGGCCTCCAAGGATGTCTTGAGCCTGTGATTTTTCCGGATGAAACTGAAAGCGAGAGGTGTGGCTCCCTACTCTCCCTCTCCCTTAGCTCTCATCTTCAGAGATGGAACCAAGATTAGTTGATGATTAACTCGGGCTTGACAACTGTTGCCTGTGGGCAGAGCAAGATTTTCGGCCTCCTCTGCTCTGGGGAAGCGGGTGACACGTGGCTGCGTGGTGGTGTCCTAAACAGTCAAGGTTCCAGGAATATTGGGATTTCAGCAGGTAGGATAACTCCCCCATCCACCAAAAAGCAAACAAACTTCCCCCTACCCACATCCTCTTATAGCAAGAGGTGCCAGGGTGTTGTTTGCCACGCCAGACCTCTGTACTGATAAGAGCACTGTGGCTTTTATGTCCAACTGAACTCGTGAATTTGCTGATGTTGTTACCTCTTCTATTTCACTCGCAACACCACCAGAGTTCTTAGACACCTTTTTCCTTTATCAATAGCAGAGACCTCTTTGTCTTCTGTCTTTGCTGCAGGTGGGACACCCAGCATCCCAGGGCCAACGCCTTTTTGTGTCAACCTCTACTTGCATACTCCCCCCCCCATCATCTCTGGGGTTCTTTCTGCTCTCCCCCCACTTGGTGCGATCTCACGTTTCTTGTCCATTTTGAATTCTGTTTTCTTAGCTTTACTGTAACGCCACTCAGTCTTTTCTCTTGGCACTGGAATTCATTCTGAGGTTCTCCTTGGGACACGTTGCCCTAGAGTCCAGGCACTGTAGAACTTGTCTTCTGGTGCATTTTAAATCCCAACAACCTTTCAACGCTCAAGCCCCTACTCTTTGTTTGCATCTGTTTTCGTCAGATGGAAATCTAGATGCATCATCTAACAGTTGACCGCCTGTATTCTGATGAAGACAGAATAGGCTTCGGAGGGTTAGCTTTGGCGGACTACAGTTCCCAGAATCCTCCCGGCCATTCTGTTCCGAAGTTCTGGATGATGCTTTCTGACAACTTGATCAAACTATTTGGTCTCCACATCTTTGAGCATCTACGTTGGCTGGTTCCTCTATGCCAGAGGGGTAGCTCAATCTCAACTGGACTGAAAATCCACTTTGCGTGAAATGTTCCTGCAGATTATGGACCTCCAGTGAGCAATCTGGTCAACTGGTTATAATCGTATGGGAGGCAAATTTCACCGATTTCATTCTAGCATAGGCAATGCCCCCTCGAACCAACGCACGTCAAGGGCAGGGATCTTTCTTTTCGTGTGATCTAATTAAGAATTTCCACCACGTCCAGACGGAAGATCCATACCGCTGATAAGTTTCCCATTTTTACGTATGAGGTAATTATGAGAAGCATCAAAGAGTGCCTTTATCTACTGGATGTGACAGCTTACCGGGGGCCTTCTTCAGTCCACTTGTCCATACACCCTGATAAGAGTTTCTTTGCAGGGCTGAACATGTCATCTCGGTACTCATGTCTTCTGCATGAATATCTTTCAACCATGACTGGCTAACCGTGCTTATGCTAGCTGCCTGAACGGTTATCCTTTTTGACTGTCTATGATTAATCCAGCTCCTGAACCGTCGGCGGTTGCGCCTGACTGAACATGGCAACTTTTTCGGCCCTCCACCTGGAAACCTCTTGGATGGGGAACACCTCCGTTCAAATTCAGATGGTATATCTGAAATGGTATGAAAAAATAACGGGGAGGAGCTCCTTTCCCCTTGTTGGGTGGCTTATACCACAGCAATGGAGAAGATCATGGCTAATCAATAGTTCTTTTTTTGTACGGACTTTTGTACGCACTGTTTTGGACGGAATCAGTGCGGTATGGTGGACAAAATTTCAGAACAGGATCCAGGAGCTGTGGTTTCAAATCTTCTCTCAGCTACAAAAACACACTGAGGGAGACCCTGGCAAAACCACTCCTTGGGCATCTCAACGTTCTTTGAAAGATTTATAAGGAATTTACACATGACCCGATGAAACACAACAACCCCAACAGACATTTTATTCGGTTTTAAGTTTCAAAGTAAGATGCTTAGTTCATGTACTGTAGTTTCAAATGGTATAGCCATGGAAAAAAGACAAAAGATGGCTCTTATGTTCTTAAGATAGGTTTGGCTACCTCAATAATGTTCATCAGGACGGTATAGGACACGAAAACGCAGCTAACACATTTCACAAAACTCACAATGAAGTTTTGCCACCCATTTCTTATTTTTTATTATTCGTTTCTTAAATTTATAAACTGCCCCGTGACTGCAATGCTGTTCTGGGTGGTTTACAACAAAAACACATCAATCAATCAAGTTAAAACGAAAACACACAGAACAAAGCAACAGACTCCAAAAAGCGAAAAAAAAATGCAAGGCATTTTTTTTTAGTTATACGTGGTCTCTTAGTTTCCAGACGACTTCAAAGAAAGGGGTGATCAGATAAAAGCCAGTGTTTATGAGTGAAAACAACTTTAAAATCAGTGGGTGTGGGGCTGTCAGGGGCAAGGATGTATTGTTAACGTTCCTGAATCATTCTGTTCATTTTTAAGGACATTTCATACCGAGATCACACAAACCAGACACTGACTGTGAACATTTAGAGTCCAACATGAACTGGAAGGCTTCGGAAAACCCTCTGTGTGGGACAGTATGAGGAGTGGCTGAACTTCATGATCCAGCCTAAATTCCTAGTCTTGTCTGGTGTGAAATTAAAGGGAGCAAATCTTTTCGAATAAAGGCGCGGATCCAGAAAGCTGCCTCTGGAGTGCTTCAGGGACGGAGCGGGTCAAATCGTGATGGGAGGCCGTCTGAGCCAAAACCCATGCCATTAAGGGGGGAAACCAAATGAAAATAATTCAGGGATCGTTCGAACCCCAACCCTTGCCGTAAGACCCTGCCCCATGGAAGGGAAGCGATTCAGCACACATGGCTAAGCCACCAGTAAGAGTTTGGGAAAGGGTCGTTCTGTTTTGGGTTGGAACTCCTCAGATCTCATAGCTCTGGGAGGGAGTTATACACGTGTGTGTGTGTGTGTGTGTGTGTGTGTGTGTGTGTGTGTGTGTGTGTGTGTGTGTGTGTGTGTGTGTGTGTGTGTGTGTGTGTGTGTGTGTGTGTGTGTGTGTGTGTGTGTGTGTGTGTGTGTGTGTGTGGAGGGGGAGGGGAAATTTTAATTCTGCAGATTGCAACAGAAGCAAACTGTCTTATTGTTTCTCCCCCTCCACAGTTGCCACATTTGTGATCTCCCTGGGGCAGAGACATGTCATCTTGTATTCTTTAGGGCCCATGCACACACACTGGCAAACCTAAATAATCAATAATAATCTTGATTTACTTCCTTTCCACCATGAAATAGCAGACTGTTCGAACCCAGAGCCAAGCTGTCGGGAAACTCCCTGGAAGAAGTGAACGGCCGGACCGCGTTCCTAGTGGAAGTTACTTGCCGATGGACAGGCGTGCCGCCTTCTAAACGGCCGGGATGGAGAAGAAAGGGCCCAGCCATGAGACCCAACCTCTCACATCTCCGAAGGAGACCTTGGACTGCAAAGAAGAAGGAGACTGTCCAGAGAATGGGCTTCTGGTCAAGAGCGCCAAACCAACGTTGGAACTGGCCGAGGACAGGAGTCAAGGGGTGGGAGACAAAGGGGCAACCAGCCCCATCTCCAATGGGTTTTCAGGTGGACAGAGCCCGAGCCCTTGCAATGCTACCGGAGGCAGTGGGGGGACCCCTTCTGCCACCCCGGCACCCATGACCACCACCACCACCTCTATCTTGTGTGTGATGGATACTCAGCAGCAGCTGGTGGGCGAGAGGGAGACCTGGAGCAAAAAAGTGGACTTTCTCCTCTCGGTCATCGGGTACGCAGTTGACCTGGCAATGTGTGGCGCTTCCCGTACATATGTTACCAAAACGGAGGAGGTGAGTGACCGGTGCGGCTTAACACAGGCACAGCCCTACTTTGGGGGGTTAGGTGGTAATCTAACATTTCATTTGTATGTATAATATTATTGGAAGAAGCCATAGGCTAGGCTGTGTTCCTCCTAATCCTCTTATCTCATTCCTTCCCTCCTCTGGAAGTATGAACTAACAACACAATTCCATTAATTAATTTATATTTTATTTAGAATATTTTTACCCTGCCTTTCTCTTTGGAAAAGGACCCAAGGCAGCTTACAATACTGAGGGATAATATACAGCCCAGAACATTTAAGACATATTCAAATTTCCTGTTTGAGAACAGGAAATTAGAAGAGGCATCTTGCGACATTAAAAGGAAACATTAAAGCTAAAAACAGCATGTGGACAATTAAAAGAAAAAATCCATTATGAGAGATGGAAACTAAAATTGAAAACATAGGTGTTCTTATGAATTCAGTCTAAGCAATCATGCATGGTAATCCATCTAAAAGACTACTAATAGGTAGTCTGTCATTCAGGGAAAGCTTGCCTGAAGAGAAAGGTCTTTGCCTGTTTCCGGAAAGAGAGCAGAGACGGGGCAGTCCTGGCCTCCAGCGGGAGGGAGTTCCAGGGTCTGGGAGCAGCAACAGAGAAGGCCCTTTCATGTGTTCTTCTGAGACGCAATTGTGAAGGTGTCATAGTTTAATTCGAGAAAATAGGGGGACATGACTGCAGAACATCAAAATCTTTAAAAGGGGAAGAACTAAAATGATGATGAAAAAAAATTAAGAACTATGAAGCCAGAGTCAAACGGATTCAGTGACAACTTTAATAAAACATTTGTAGATGCTGAGTGAGGTCACCAGGAGATAGAGTAAGATACCATCAAAATGCTGATGACAACCAACTCAGTTTCTCCCATCCCTTCTGCCTGTGGAGGTTGTGAAAATTCTGAAATGGCCTTTAATGTATATATATATATGGATGGATGGATGGATGGATGGATGGATGGATGGTGCAAGGAAATCAACACCTTTCCCCCAACATACCCACCCCAGCATGGAACTAGCTGATTAATGCAAGGTCAACTCCACACCCAATCTCCACTAAACAAGACAGGAAGCTTTTAATTAAGACTGCAAACGAGTTCCATTGAACAAGTTGATGATGATGAAGATGTTGATCTGCTGGTGAGCAAACGGCCTTGGAGAACTTTAGGGTTAAGTGTTGTGCGCGGACTCCATTTTAACTGGAATAGCAACACCTTAGGGGTTCGGGGAACATGCATGGAACAATCCAATATCCAACAACCAAATTCTTGCACCGCTACAGGCTGCGTGCGGCAGCAGTCGTGGCCAACCTCGTAGTATATGCATGTGCCTTTCTTCCTCATCTGTCTGGACTATTATTTAACCTTGGTCCTTTTAAAACTTCCTTTTATTCTATTTTTCAGGGGCTTTCCTCCTCCCGTACACCATCATGGCCGTATTTGGTGGAATCCCCCTCTTCTACATGGAGCTGGCCCTGGGGCAATATCACCGGAACGGATGCATCTCCATCTGGAGGAAAATTTGTCCCATCTTCAAAGGTATGAGGAATCAGACGGTTCGAAAAGGAAGTCTCCGTATCCTATTAGGTTGTGGGATGCTAAGCCCAGCGGTTTTTTCTCTCCGGCTATCAAAATAACTTGGGAACAAGTCCTCATGTGTGTGAGTGCATGTGTCTCCCCAAAATATGCACCAAAACAGCCAGCACCACATGCTTCGTTGTTCTGGAAAAGGCTTGTGCATTTATTTGTTTACTTATTTACTCAAAGTATATCCTGCCTTTCTGTCATAAAGGCTACATAGGGTAGCCAACATAAATTTAAATGATGGAGAATAAACTGAAGCCATACGGAGGCAAACATCGTAATTCCAGTACCAAACCGTCAAGAACGAACAAGCTTCCACACCCAAGACCCTGCCTGCTTGTTCGCCAGTGGAAGGATAACTCAGAAAGGACCCTGCCCAGTTTTCTTGGGCCAGGAATTCTAGAGGCCGGGAGCAGCCACCCAAAAGGCTCTGCTTCACATCCTCCAGGGGGTGGGGCTCACAGAGGGTTCTCTCTGCTGATCGGAGGATGTTGGTCAACTTTTAAGGGAGAGCATGATTATTCCAACAACTCAGCAGGGCTTCTGAGGCCAAATCCAGCATGTTGTTGAGTCCTCAAGTTCTCCAGTGGAGAGCACCTGTGATTCTATCGTTCTCACAGTCATCCCAATGTTCTCCTCTCTGCCCCCGCCAGGAATCGGCTACGCCATCTGCATCATCGCGTTCTACATCGCCTCCTATTACAACACCATCATGGCCTGGGCCCTCTACTACCTCGTCTCCTCCTTCACCGATGAGCTGCCCTGGACCAGCTGCGCCAACCCTTGGAACACCGACAACTGCACCAACTACTTCTCCAACACCAGCATTGTCTGGACCACCAACTCCACCTCGCCAGCGGAAGAGTTTTATACGTAAGTGCATGTAAGTGGACAGACAGCCCCACGCCCCAGGAGAGGTGGGGTGGATAGGGTCTTAAGAGGAGGGGGAAGAGGGTCAAAGTGCCTCCTCGATGCTCAGACATTCACAGGCAGAAGAAGAGTTGCCCAAATGTTGCCCAGGACTTCCACATTCTTCATCCTTGCTTTAGAACTTCCAGAACTATCGTGGAGTAGAAGGGACTTGTTATGCTAAGTCAGTTTGATCACAAACTTGCCTCTAACTCCAGTTCCCTAACAGCTGGGCTATCAAGAAAAAGCCCTCCTGTTTCCCCGGTCTTGCCACAATGGCCACCGTCGGGCCTCATGGCACTGAAGGAGGTCCTTTCCGTTTCAGGCGCCACGTTCTCCAAGTGCATCGCTCCCGAGGCCTGGATGACTTAGGGGGCATCAGCTGGCAGCTCACTCTCTGTCTGCTCTTCATCTTCACCATCGTGTACTTCAGCATTTGGAAAGGGGTCAAGACATCTGGAAAGGTGAAGCCATGTGGCCGAGACCCATTTATCCAGAGTGTTATTGTTTTGTTGTGGTTTTGCAGTCAACGTGTGAAATGAAGAAGGTTCTTGCTTTCAGAAAGAATATTCTCAACACCCTCCCCAAAGCAGCTCTTCATTTTATCCTTGAGAACTGTTGGCTTAACGGTCCCACAGATGCGACCTTTTTTTTTTTGCTGGGACACTGTCATTCCATTTCTTCTCTGAACTTACTAAGGTTATCGCTACTCGTAGTTTTGGACAAGACCCAGCCATAAATCGGTCTTCCATGCCAGGTTTAAGTGCCAGGGAGTACTTTTCTAACGAGATTTGTCAGGGGGGAAACAAAGCCACCAGCTGCTTTGCTTAGGAGGTCATGGGTGCCCCATGGAGGGTGAGTTGTCTACACTCACTTCTGTGCTCTTGGTACGGAGGGCTTTTTGGCCCCTGATGATTAGTGCCTGCCGCCAGAGAAAACCTGGAAAAAGTCCGCATTTGGACTATAATTCCCAGAGGGCCTCAGCCAGCACAGCCACTTGCATCCCAGCAGGTCAGACTTCCCAGCTAAGTCTGGTTCACCTCAACATTTCCATCTCTTGATTCCTTGTGGGTCATCTTACACTGGGCAATTCTAAGCCTCTCCATTTTGCTATATCTGAGTCCATGGGGATGAATCCAGGGAGAAATTGCTTCCTGTATATGAATCACCCAGCTCTCATCCTCCCCCACCGGAGAGACGATGAGGGTAATAAGAGTAAATGGAGCTCGTGGAAAGTGAGCCACCAACTCTTTGTAAAATATTTCCCATGTCCCAGCCAGCACCATCTCGAAAACACACATGTACAGAATTGTAAAAGTGGAGCCGTGTTCACACTAGAGGCTGGGGCAACTCTATTGGAGTAAAGCCACCTCTTCTGATAATGTCAAACGCTGCATCGGATCCAGAGCTCAACAGCCGGCCTTCATCCAGATTCTGTCATTCACACGGGTGGTTCTCCTTCTTCGAATCTTAGGCCAATTCAGTCTCGGTTTCTTCTCCAAACAGGTCGTGTGGGTGACAGCCACGTTCCCTTACGTCATCCTCCTCATCCTCTTAATACGAGGCGCTACCTTGCCCGGAGCCTGGAGAGGGGTGATCTACTACCTGAAACCCGACTGGCCCAAACTTCTTGCCACACAGGTAAGGAGGGGTGAAGGAGGAGGTAGCTTGGCTTCCTGTCAACAGCCGTGTCAAAAACAGGGGAAAGGCAGCCAAAGGGTAGGTTGAAGCAGCTGCACATCTGGTTCACTGAACCTCCAGGGAGAGCCGCCAGCCTTTCTTGGCTGAAATCTCCCTTTTCAGGAGAAACTTTCCCTTCTTCCCTGCTTGCAAATACTGTACACTTCTTTGAAAACATAGCTGTTCAACGGTGTGAAAAATCCAACTCCATGAGCCTTAACCTGCGGGGAAAACCTACAGCGCCTCCCTTCATCACTTTCCTTAAAGACTCTCCGGGGCGGGAGGTGTCGCGAGGAGATCTCAGACCTTTGAGTAATAAATACAGCTCAAAGCAAGATTGCAGCTTCCAATATTTGCCAGCCGGGCTGCCTCCCAGTCGATAGGAAGGGAGTTAAATGAAAAGGAAATGAAGACACCCTGTTCGCTGATAAAAGCCCGTCCGCAATAAGGCCCGGTTGCCTCCCTAAAAGCAATAAAAGCCGCTTGGTATTGTACTGAATATATCTGAAGAGAGCAGGAGAGCAGATTGTAATCTTTGCCGGAGCGTCTAGTCTTCATGCACCAGGTCCTGCAGGAGAAAGGGGCGCCCCTCTCCTGAGTCCGGAGAGAAAGTGTTGGGGTGGGGAAACAGGGGACTCGTTTGCTCCCAGGGAAAGGAGCAGGTTAAGTGAATAAAAGTAGGGAAGACATTTCAGGGTAGCGAAGGTAACGGAGAGTTCACTGAAGACATTGACGGAGTTCTTGCAGATTACATGACAGGGGTTATTAAGGAAGAGTCTGAAAATATAATGCTTTTGCAAAAGCATCTGGTGCATTTCTTGGCATGGGGGTGGGCAAGAATAGCTGAGGGACCGAACGCTCTTGCTAGGAAGGCAGAGTGCCCCCTCATATTCAATCCTTGAAAACATGGGAGATCCACCAGCTTTCACAGTCCATCTTGGCGAGCCAGATGCTCCAGGGAGCTGACCTGGTATAAGCCCACATCTGTTGCTCTTCTTCACAAGACCTTCCCCTGAACACCTCATGCATGGCCTGAACTTCTAGCGCTGTTCTTTGGTAGCAAGTGTCTTGTCTTTTACCGTTCTCGGCCTAAATGGCTCCTTGCTGTTGTTACTCGGGTTTGTTTGTTTCCTAGGTGTGGGTGGACGCTGCGGCTCAGATCTTCTTTTCTCTCGGCCCGGGGTTTGGAGTCCTTCTGGCTTTTGCCAGCTACAACAAGTTCCATAACAACTGCTTCAAGTAAGCTCTTCTAACAAGGAGGCGAATAAAGCCCAGAGGCGGGAAACATGCATCACAATTCAAAGGGTGAGGGTGGAGGAGACCTCTCCCTTAGACATCAGCCGGGAGAGCCCAAAGACCCCTCCTTCTGCTCCTTTGGGAAAAAATACAGGCAACGAGGTGGGGGTTCCATGTTGTCGTGACATCAGTTTTAGCACTCCTTGCTTCAAATCTCAGCGAGACCCAGCCACCACAAATCCTCAACGGCTTCTTTTGAGGCCCTCTTTTCTACCCTTTAGGGTGCTTTTAAGATAAAGGCTAGAACTTGATCGTGAAAGTCCAACAGGGCAACGGCGACTGCGGGAAGCATTTGTTTTCCAGCTGACGGTCACACTTCTGGTTGCCCGATGCGAGGACGGGCAGGTGACATTACGAGCGGCGGGCAAAATCTTTGGCCGCTTGTCCTTCCGTGAGGATTTCTTGGTGCAATGGATTTATTCCAGCTTCCAGGCCAGGCTGATTAGAGGAGCTGGCGTTGAGGACACAAGGGGAGAGCCTGTTTCCCTTCTCAGATGGGGCCTTTTGGGGCTTTTGTTCCAGGGACGCTCTGGTCACCAGTGCGGTGAACTGCATGACCAGCTTCGTGTCCGGATTTGTCATCTTTACCGTCCTCGGTTACATGGCGGAGAAGCGGAAGCAAGAAGTGTCGGAAGTCGCCAAAGATACTGGTAACGCCCTTACTCTGTCGATGACTCTCGCTGCTCTTTCCTTCCAGGGCTCCAGTTAGGCAGAGGGGTGGGGTTGTCCGAAGCAGCAGGGGCAACACTAACGTGGAAAAGGAGAGCTGGGTTGAAGGTTCAGAGCAGGGGAAAGAAACACCAAGGATGTCAGGGATTCTTGTTTGACCCAAATGTTCACGGAGGTGGTGGTGGTGGTGGGGCAATCTTCAGGTTTCAGCTCAACACCCTGGTGGGACCAGTCATCTGGAGAAATGGAGAAATATCTTCCGGGAAAGTCAACACAAGTCTTCTTTTGATAACAAGGAGGGCCGTGTGAGTATCCCATAGGAACGGCTTCTCATTTCTTCAGCCTGGTTTCTTGAGCAATGAGGTTCCCTTTTAAGGGCCGGCCCAAGAGCTTCTGCTTGTAGCCAAGAGTAAGATGGCAGTCCCATCTTAAACCTTGCTCAGCCCTGCTAATGGGAGCAAGGCCTTTCACCAAATCATCCGGAGGGAGTAAGGCTTCTTGAGGACCTCCAGCGTGCCATGTCCTCTTCCAACCATGCTTTCAGGGTGTGTGGGTGTGTGTGACAGCAACCAGGTATTTGTTGGCTCTTTGACGTTTTGTCCTTGAAAACTCAACCAATGACTTCCCGGAGGAGATATGGAGGATGAAAGAACGGATGGTTACCATGACTAAATGCAAAGCCACTCATAACAGGAGGAAAACACAATCTAGGTGTGATGCCGAGATCAACGCTGTGCAGAATAGGCAACTTGTGTGCTAAAACAGACTCTTTCAGGCACCCGTAAGGTCCTCCTCCCGTTCAGTGTGGCACTGGGCCACGATTTTGTTGGCCAAACGACGCGCCGACCAACAGAAAGGCTGGATCGGTCTACGTGGGTCTCCTTTTGAGCCGTCCTTGGGAACTGCCAAACTGCGTCAGCCCAGCGTTTTCACCGGAGCCAACTTATACTTTTATTATAATTTAATTGTTTCTTCTATTTTGATTAAGTCAGCTGTCCTGGGAACACGTTCAAGGGTGGGGCATAATAACGCCTAAAATAGACTAAAAAATAAAACACTGATTATTTGGGCGTAGAGAGCTCCATCGCTATGCTAGCCACGCTGGCTCCAGGTTCCTTCTGGGCACATCTCAAAGTGCTGGATATTATTAGATCTGAACTGGTGGACTCGGATATTCAGTCCGTTGCGCATCAACTCCTCTGTCCACGTAGATCTTTCGGAAGAGCTCAGCCCTGCCTTATATCACTCCTACCAGAGGTGCAGCTGCTACAGGAGATTTCTCCATCATGGCAATGAGGTTGTGGAGCTCCTTGCCCGTTGACATCGCACACCCTCTTTCCCTGAGTCGTTTTACATCATGGGAAACAATGAAAACAGTGCAAAGTGTCCGCCGATTATCTTTGTCTGCTGATTACTAACTAAGCTGCCTGGATTGTTGTAGTTTCTTTGTGCGATAAGCTACTGCTAAGCCTCTCTCCAGCTGCCTGATGCTGGAATGGTATTCTGGACCTCACCTGCCATCCGATGGGCAGGGAAGTGAATTGTGCACCTGGGAAACGCCAGGCTGGGTATGGCATACAGCTGTGTGTCGCTTTCTTTCCACGCGAGGACTGCAGAAAATGCAGCTGGAAGGTGGAAACGGAGTCGTGTAAATACATTTAAAAATTCTGGGAGAAATAGCCTCTTGCACAGGAGTCCTGTTCTCAAAACAATGAATTGGCAGGCATGACTAATCCTGTTTTTATCCCCTTCTTCTTTCCTAACTTTACAGGACCCAGCCTCCTCTTCATCACCTATGCCGAGGCGATCGCAAACATGCCTGCTTCCACTTTTTTTGCCATCATCTTCTTTCTGATGCTCATCACCTTGGGACTAGACAGCACGGTGAGCAAGCCGTATTCAATGGAAAGTAACGGAGGCAAGGGAAGATCTGGTGAAACGTAACACCGGGCTCTGCCAGATCAAATTGGAAGGATGGAAAAACATTCCTTTGGACGGTTGAGCGGATGGCTGCCCGAGAACACTCAGGCCCAAAGCCGGCATCATGCTAGGAGAGGGGAAATCACATCTAGAACAGTTAAATGGGTACTTATAATGCCTGCGTTGTGCAACAGCATGCACAGTGCAAATTCTTGGATACACAGACCCTGGAAACATGCAGGTACTCATGGAAGGGTGGGCTGGAGTTAGTGCGACGAAATCACCGGACTGGTGTGTAAGTGGTCATTTATGCATCCTCTAGCATGGAAAGTCTTCACTAGTGATTTAGACAGGGCCACTCCACCTGGTTTACTCCAAGCTTGGTCGAACCGTCAGAATTAAGTTTTCTGGTGACGCCTGCACTCTGGAACAGGACCAGTATTCAAACACCGGACATTTCGGTCCGATCCCTCGGTGGGCTTTAAGTACCCTGGAAGAGAAACTGAGGCCGACCTCTTCCTCCTCCCCTATGTCTTCTCAATACAGCTTTTTATAGTTTGCAGGCCTAGAAGGGGTGGTAACCGCCGTTCTGGACGAATTCCCCCACATCTGGAGCAAACGCCGGGAGCTTTTCGTGCTGGCTTTCATGGTGACTTGCTTCATGGGCGCCCTCTCAACGCTGACCTTTGTGAGTAGCCCGTCCTTCCGGTTCCGAGCTGGTGCAAAGCCCACGGTCCAAAATCTGGGCTCCCGAGTCTTTTGCAAAGCAAAAGGGAGTGACCAGTGTGCAATTCTAGGTTTGATTTCTCTGCCTCTCCCTCTCTCTTTGCTACCGTCAGTTCAGAGGGAAGGAAGGGGTCAAAAGGGGTCTCATTGTGGCTGCATTGCATCAGAGCACCTTGAGGCAACTTTATAACCGGAGGGAATAGAAACCAGGCCTCATTGTGTAGGATGGCATTTGCCCACCATCATAGCTGCCAGGAACCACGGTGAGACAAACCAAGCTCAAAGCCATCTCGTGCGGACACTCAAGAAGGAAGCTTCTGCTCTTTTTCTACTTTGCTTCTTTCTGCACCTGGGACTCGACCAGGGCTCCGTTAAACTTGAGCGCTTTTCAAGCCATCCAAATTGCCAGGGTATTAAGGAACCATGACACTCGGGGAGATTCATGGGCGCCCTGAAACCCGTCTGGCGAGGAGGGCCTATGACGCAAATCCTGTGTCCCACAGGGTCTCAGGGTCTCAAGTACTATGCCCTCGTTCTGATGGCCACAGACTGGACCTGAGATAGCGAACAGGGAAGCATACACCGCTGGCCAAATGTCGGCTGGTGTTCCATTAGAAGGGAATTTATTCTGCATTGTGTTTTATCAGCAAATCCTTCGCGACCTGGAACACTTCCTCATCAACGAGGCGCCCCAGTTCCTTACAGAGGCATGGTTTCCTTCCCTCTGGATAACCCTGGCTCCCAAAAGAGATGACAGAAAATCAAGCCTCTGCCTTCAACTTTCCTCTCAGTCGGGGGTGAGGGAGCACACAATATCAAGGCACATTCGCTAGAGAAAGAAAAGGCGCTGATCCCACTGGATTCCGCGCAAGAATGTACTCGCCTTTGTTTGACACAAGGCAAGATAGGACGGCTGAAGAAATGGGTCGTTAGATCCACCGAGTATTACTTGGGTTGCGCCAGCGCTCAACGACGTATCCAATTATAGTACATTTCAGCCCTGCTTTGCATCCGATTTCTAAAGAACCATGCATTTTAGCAAACCTTCTGAGCAATGGATGCAAAGCCGCCATGTTATGTGTGATCTTCTCTGTCGTCCCTCAGGGCGGCGCCTACGTGGTGAAGCTATTTGAAGAATACGCAACCGGCCCGAGCCTGATCGCGGTGGTGTTCATTGAATCCATTGCAGTGTCGTGGTTTTACGGTGAGTTTTGCCGGGCACCGGTGCTTCTGCTGGACGGCCTCTGAGACTCGTGGGAAACTGCCCTTGTTGGATCACCCATCTTCTCAGATCTTATTGCCGTTGACAGGGCATAAGGCCAAGCTTCTCAAGACCAGAATGGTGCGCTCTGGTAAAGCCCACCGCTTGGGCTTGCTTTTCCTACAAGCCCTCCTATTCTGTTTTAATCCTTTCACGATGAAGAAAAACACAAGATTCTTTGTAGCATGAACGCCCACATCTTCTTCCGTGAACCAAAGTTACGGGGCTGGGGGGGGGAAACAGCGATGGCAATGGTTGTGCTTCATTTCTAACGCTTCCACGCAGTTCATAGCAACGCGAGACTAACACAGGGTCCCGATTCCCCCTGTCTCTCTCCAACAGGCATCTCCCAGTTTTGCAAGGATGTGAAAGAGATGCTCGGATTCAGCCCCGGATGGTTCTGGAGAATCTGCTGGGTAGCCATCAGCCCCGTTTTCCTCCTGGTGAGTCTGGCCTTTTGAACATCGTGTATAAAAAATATACGAGGCTCCTTTCCCTCCCCGGGCCCTTTGCGGCCGTTGGGTTAGCAGCACACTGGAAAAACATTGAAGCCCAGTGCTTCGAAGGACGGGACTGCCACTCTTTTTCAATGAACCGTGATAACGAGGTCAATTTTAAAAAAGGGAGAGCTCGTCGCTCAGACCAGAAAACAATCCACCTTAGGAAAAGAAGCTCCCACAGGTGGCATCATCTACCCTTTTACATGCAATACTTTTATATTCTGCTTAGTAGTGCGCGTTTATATGTCAATGTAATTTGCTGGTGTTTCTGACACAAACCATCATCATCATCATCATCATCATCATCATCATCATCATCATCATCATCAAATTGTTAAGATGAATTTTAAGTTTAAGATGTGGAAGGGGGGGATCAGGCAGACCAGACAGAGGAAAAGATACAGACAAGTATTTTCAAGTGTTCCCAAGTCAAACTTTAATAAAAATAGACGGCGTTCGTAGTCAATTAAGTGAATAAAGAAAAATAATCCAGAAGTCAGAGCCCCCACCCCCCACCCCCAGCGGCCGATCTGGCAAAGCCGCTCAGAGCATGACTAAACAAAGGCTCCGTTTCCCCTGCTCCCAAATTAGCTCTTCTGTCTGCTTTTTCAGCGTCGCTGTTAAAACACTTGGCTCGGAGCAGGGGAAGGAGAGGTGTAGGGCTGACTGACGGCAAAAGTCAAGCCTGGAAAACAACTCTGATGATTTATGCACATTCAACAAATCTCCCGTTTTATGACCGGGAGGAGGGAAGGATATAAATAATAGGTAACCATGTCAGTCCTTCATAAACAAATAGCACATAATTAAAAGCTCTCTTTATGAACCCGAGATAATAAAATGAATCGAGGCGGCCCCAGAGATTGTGGTTACTCAGCAGGAGTCGAGAGCCTAGCTAAAATAAGCCGGAGGACTGGGGTTATTGCCTTGAGGCGTTGCTAAGCATATCTGGGCCTCGCCGCTCATATTTTTGTAGAACAGAGGTTACGGCAAGACCGAAAAATGCATACACCGGTACAACCCTCGCTTCCGCTCTTTCATGGGTTGACTTGTTTTCTTAGCTGATGAGAACTGGGGAGGGAACAGATGGGGGGGAGAGGCTGATTAGAGTAACACTTGAAAGAATGAGAAAAGAGATCCAAGGATATATAAGAATATCTCTTTAAAGTAATATAAGCTGCCTTGCAGAGGCAGCTCGTAAAAGCCAACAGCAAACGTTGAAACACAAGCCACCCTCCGATCACAGAGGGGCGAGAATAAGAACAGCTGAAGTTATTGGCAATGGAACCCATGACCTCAAGAGGCGGCTAGTGGTCCAGCACTGGTAGCATTCAAGAGAAATTTGGAGAACCTCCAGGCAGATCTCCTTGGATTCGTATTTCTGCATGGAGCGGAATACGTATTTGACGGCCTCGATCGGCCCCTTCCAACTTCACTCTTCTATGATTCTACGATGTATGGAGCTCAGCTTGCAGAGCTTCTAATGGAACCAAGTCTGGGACAACTATGTTTTTCATGGCTCGTTGAGGGAACCTAGCTAATGTCCATTCACACTTTTTTGGGGGGGAGGACAAAGCCCCCCCCCAGTTCTTTCAAGGCCCCCGTCTCCAAGACCTCGCCCTACTTGACGAATTCTGAGGTTGGATTTTGAAGCGGTTTCACAATGAACTTAGGTCCTTCACAGCTTTGGGTAGCTACGTGCACTCTCCCAGGAGGGGAGTGAAGGGTCCAGGAAGTTTACTCAATGGGTCTAGGAGCATGACCAAACTGTTGGACTGGTAGACTGACCGTGAGTCTCCCTTCTGTTTTCCTCTTGGCTTCCAGCAGAGCCTGGCTGTTGTGTCTCTGCTCAAGTTCCCTTCCAGAAGCTTAAACTTTCTCTCTCTCTCCAGTTCATCATCTGCAGTTTCCTGTCCAGCCCTCCAGCCCTCCGCCTCTTCGACTACGACTACCCCTATTGGACCATGGTACTGGGTTACTGCATCGGAACATCATCATTCATCTGCATTCCTGCCTACATGGTGTATCGGTTGGCGAGCACACCAGGAACCTTGAAAGAGGTAGATCCCCTAAACGTGATTTTGAGCCATCATATCTCTTCTTCATCTTCACTTAGGTATTGGGGGAAGCATCGCTGGTGGTAGATTTATTCTGTGGGATCTAATGGAGATCTCTGGGGTGGATGTGCCCCTTAACAGAGCCACTCGATCTCCTGCTAGATGTATGCACTAGGATTCTCTCTATATATTCAGAAAGTATCTTGTATATTTTACTGATTATTTAACAGATCTACCGGAAATGTCAAATTATATCTCATCCTTAGTGCTCGGACACAATCTTAATTCTGCTCTTGCAAATCCCTCCACAAATTGTCTAGGACTGATTAGTTCCTTGATAGCACTTCCAAATTAAACATTATTTAAACACGGATTTCTATCCAGCAATTCAGTGAAACACCCAAGACAGTCAAAAATAATCTGAGTCTTGGGGACCAACCCTGCCTACCCTCTTTTTTATAATGGTTGATTTCAACCAATTAAGGGTTTTCTTGAAAAGGTGGTCAAGCGTGGTATTCTGGCCTAAATCTGACTGTAAACTGCAAGCAGAAGGGAAAACTGCCTACTTCCCATTCGGCCAACTGAGTCAATAGGTCAACTCTCATTAGTACTCAGATTTATGTCACTGTGCTCACTTTCCTGGGAAAATCTCCAACAAGAACTTAGGGGTTTCCGCCTGATGAACTGTCCAAACTGTTTTATTTCCTAAGATATCTACATCTCTAACGGGGCACAGATTTTGAGTATTATAGATCCCTTCTAACTCCACTACCACAGCTCAGATAAGAGCTCCGTCAGCCCACTAACCCATCTTCCTTTTGTCTTGCGCAGCGCATACTAAAAAGCATTACGCCAGAAACCGCCACCGAGATTCCTTTCGGCGACATCCGTCTGAATGCCGTTTAAGCGGCCGCTCTTAACTCGGGTGGAAGTGCGGAGAGGCGAAGGGAGATCATCACCGGCTCTTTTTTACGCTCAACGATCATAAGCTCTTTCCCAAAGGACTGAATTTCAACGGAGACATGTGTTCACTACAACGGAGGCAACAAAAAACTCCGGCCTCCCACTATTTCCACGGATGATTGGTCACACTCCCTGGCTCCTGACTGTTCTTGAATTGTCATTCTTGCACTGCTTTTTAAGGTGTTTGAATGCAAACAAAAACCCCACGACCAGACGTGGGGCCCTCTGAATCCCTGGGCCCTCTGTCTGGCAGGACCCCCCCCCCGCCCCCAAGTTAGAATTATATTTAAGCCCATCTGTCTGTACCAAACCACCTGTTTAACCATCTCAATAGAACCCCCGCCATGTATTCGCTGCTCAGAATGTTAACCGTTGCCAGCCGATGGCCAAAACTGACCTATGGGCACCTGCTCAACCAGAAGCAGAACTGGCTTCGTCACATAACGGGGCATGCGTGGTTCCCCTTGTAACAGCTTCCCAGCTGCCTAGAAGTTGCAAAAACGGCTCCATTTGCTGGTGACTGGTCACCGGGAAGACCAAAGAGCCTCCATTTGCATGTTGATTTTAAAAAATGTGGCAGGTCTGAAGATGCTTTTCTGGAAATAGAGGTATATGCCATCACCTGTAAATGTGAATCTGCCCAACTGTCCAGGTTTTCTTCCGGTCTCTATTCCAGTGACTATTCTGTATGCCCTGCTAGCTGTATCTTACTCCAATCCTTGAGTTCCACTGCCTGATAGTCATTCTAAGAGCAATGTTGCTGAAACCTCCCTACCCAAGCGCTGAATTTCTCCAAAGCTGCAGCCCTTAAAACGGCTCACGAGGGGACGGAATTCAGTATTTGCAGATTCCTTTAAAAACTGCGGAGAGAAGGTGCGGATACTTGCAACGGAGAAACAGAGCCTGTTTGAAGAGATGAAAAGATAGAATTCCTTCTTTCGAGCAAAGCTTTCTCTTTCTGGACAGCTCGATTATCTTTTTAAACAGAGGGTCTTTTTTAACCGTGTAATTTCCGTCTGTGGTCTGCAATAACGGAATCCATGCTGTAGGGATGGATTTACCGTCCGGGGGGGGGGGGGTGGAGCTCAGTATCAGCTCCCCCTTCCGATGCAAAACCACGCCTCTTCGCTGAGGGCTAGCAAGACCTCAGACCCCCCCCCCACTGCTCGTGGAGAGGCAAAAAGCGGGAATCCCAAACAGTTTTGGTCCCTCGTGAATGCTCTGCCTACTCCATGAGCCACTGGAATGTTGCCACTCAGTAAGCTGGCAAAGTTGAGGTAGCAAACGCCAGCCTTGCAGTGCAGTCATTGTTACCGGCAGCGGTGATGCTTCATAAAAGGCTGGTCTAGGGAGTTGTAGCTTGCACGTCGGGCGATGCTCGGCAACCAACCACACGGATGGGTCTCCTTTTCTCTCTCTCAAAAGCTGCCTTCTGAGAATACTGAGCTGCAACATACGAGCGAGTGGAGCTGCTAGTGTTGTCACAGCTGTGTTCAACACACCTAACAACACATTAAACGTGCCCAGAACCCGCACTGCATTCGGACAAGTGGACTGTAGCAGCACCCTCCAGGGGGCAGGGGGGGGGAGATCATGCCAAATAAAGTTTCTTTGTCTCCAAGGTATCTAAGAACTTTGTTGCTTCTGCTGAGAACAGACGAACATGTCTATAAAATACCTTGGAAATGCTGAGATTAGAAATTGCTTCACCCTTCAACAGAGGCTCCTGTTCTCATCGGCACTTCTAGCTGTAGAGCCGTGTCTCCCAATATACAATATGGCCAATTCCCGCCATATCGGCACAACCATCCGTGAGTTTCTGCTGCAAAGGTTACATTAATTAAAATTAGCAGGACCCGTATGTATGAAGCCATTTTCTGATATATTTCAAGAGAGCCGCCATCCTTCCTGTGTGAACTGGGACTGTGTTTACCTTTTATTTTGTTCTATTTGTTTTTGTTATAGAGAAATTAAAACTGGAGTTTTATTTTACAAAACTGAAGTATATATTCCTCTGCCACTTGTATATATAACGCACAAACACTAATTTATGTTGCTGCTTTCGTTATGGAATTGTCCCGAGCTGGTTCGTGAGTGATTAGTCTTATGCCTTGCAATGTAAAATGTTGTAGTCAATAAATTTAATATCACAATAAAAATGCCAGTCCTATCCCCCTACCTGTCTCATGAAATATAATTTAAATAACACGGATGTCACTCCTTGAACGGAATACACTTGAATAACACTGATCATCCCTGTTCCTTTCCTGGGAGGCTGGTTAATCCTGCGGCTTTAAAGTTCCCACTCTTCCACAAAGCCCTTTATGTGTGCACTTATCAATCAAACAGAATAGGTGCGTCAGCCTCCTTGTGGTTTAGAGACATGTGACAAGGTTCCATGGGCCTAAACGGGGACCTGGAATGAACACACATACTTCCCCGTGTTCTCTGAGATCCAGAAGGCATACAGGATAAAACTACCAGTGGTTATTGACTCACACTAGATATACACTCCTTCCAGCCTCAGAGGAAGTGTGCCTCTCTCTGTTATCAGCTGCTAGGGAGGACATAATGGGAGTGGGTGGGCACCTCTTCCAAACTGGGTAAAAATAACAGGAAAGGTGGCGTGGGTTAACTGTGCATTGTTAAAGGCTGTTTTTATTATTTTAAGTTTCACTCAAAGAAAGGCTGTGTGAAACCCCTGGCATTTCTGACACGCCGGGCCTGAGATCACTTCCGCGCAACAGGCTGGAGGTACATGACGACGCGTCTCAGCCAAACCAATAACTGACCCTGTTGAAACACCCTGAGTTTAGGCTGATTTCCCCACCCCACCCCCCGGCCCCACGTCCTCTTCAACAGATGGAAATGATACACAGGAGCTGAGATTTAGCCTGGGGACACAAGACAGCCAAGGGCAGCATAAAACACCTCTTTGCTTTTATTTCAACGTTGCCGTACAGGTGAAATAACAACACCCCAAACATAAAAACTCTTGGTTTTTTCAATTCACCGTGGAAGCCCAAAAGAAAACAAACAAGAAGGATTTCCGCAGCCAGTATGGAGCTTCCTTCACCCGTACCGGCTTCTGTGCTTCTGCTTCTTTCCAAAGACTCTTAAATTGGGCAGGAAGACCCCGAGGAAACCTCTGCTACGAACATTTATGCACAGAGATGGGAGCCACCCAAAGAGGCTCTCCGTGTTCCAGAGATGCGGGGGAGCGTCAGGGACCAGGCGCAGGAAGGGCAAGAACAGAGACCAAGGAAGACATCTGCCCTCTGTTACAAAACTAGACCTCTCTCCTCCTGTCTTTTTACGCACACTCTTGTCATTTCCTCAGTTGCCGGGCACCACGGCCTCCGCCACGAGAGGCCACTCTCCCCGATGCCCTGGGGTGTCCACCAGGGAGCAGACCTTTCGCCTTCCGTGGCTCCGCCTCTGCGAGGAACCCTAATCCTCCTCTTTCTCTATGTAAGACTTGGTGCCGATGCGGGCCATCTGCCGAGCCAGGTAGCGGTCCCTGGCGGAGAGGACCGTCTCCTGATTGCTACGCTTGGCAAATTTCGTAGGTTTCTCCAACGGCGCCTGAATCTGCTCTGCCCCCTCCTCGGAAGCCATGCGCTTCAACTCTGGCTGCTCCTCAGAACCGGGCGGGTTTCCTTCCCCTTTCCCGAGGCCAGTTTTCCGACCAGGAGGGTCAACTTTTGCCAAGGGCTGAGGGCTACCGTTTTCCCTCTCCCGCTGGCCCTCTTCCTCCCTCCCTTCCCGGCCCCCTTTGGCCCTCTCCCCTTCCCTCGAGGGGTCGCTGTGGCTGGTATGCCTCTCCTTCACTTGCTCTTCCCACTGGGAGTATTTGTGCTCTCTCTCGCGCTCTCTCTTCAGCTCTCTGTCATACTCGTCTCTCTCTTTCCTGTCTTTCCTCCTCTGCCTGTCTTCCCGCTCTTGCTGCCTCCTAGGACGATCCTCTGCTGATCTCAGCCGCTCTCCTTTTCCATGGTCTCTGTCCTTTCTCTCACTGTCTTTTTCCCTGGGCTGCCCCGTTTTACCTTTTCTGCCTCCCTCCTGCCTCTCTGGGTGGCTTGGGGGCGTCTTTGAGTGATGTTTCTTCTCCTCACCCGACGACCTCGAGTCCCTCTGGCTCCTGCCACTTTTGGAAAGAAAGTCCCCGCTGGAATCTGAATGGCCTTGCTTGGTCCCCTTTTTATCCTCCGCGCTACCATCGGTGTGTCCTCGAGACGTGTCCTCGTCATCACTGCTGTCCACCTCCAAGTCACTGTCTGCATCGGGGTTATCTGCTCCTTTTGCCGGAACGCAGGGCGTTGCCCGGTCATGAGCGTTTTCTCCTGTTGGTCTGGAATCGCAAGGTTCCTCACCAGGCTCCTCTTCTTTCAACCTACATGAGCAGGTTTTTCAAGACACAGAATAAAATTCACTCCCCGCCACTGAGAATCCTGATCCGTATCTTAATGGTCAAAACACAGGGATGCAAACAAAACCTTTGGGCTGGATGGCTGCGGTATATAAATATAATAAATAAATATAATAACGCAGGCAGAAAACTGCCAGCTTACTCTTATTCACTTCACAGCTATGATTGCACAGTCAAAGAGACACTCGTGTTCAGACTTTATAAGGACTCAAGTCCTGGCTGGCTGGTAAGAAAGCAAACGTTTTTAAAAGATACGAAACTAGTGTTTATTTTACCGCAATCGCCAACGTCCCTCCAAAAGGCACCATGAATTTCTACCTTGGGTGCCTCTGAACAAGCGGGCCCCTTGGCTTTCAAGTTTGTTTAAAGAAGGCAGTAAAAGGCTTGGAGCCAAAACATCTTTAAAAGCCTTTATGTAAAGAAAGCACCGAGCCACTAACAATTAAAAAGCAACAAATATCAACAGCAATAGCCTAGTATCATCCCATCAAAAATGTCTGAGAACAGAGGGACGAGACAACTTGGCTTGATAATATTCACATACTGTTGAGCCACCACTGAGCAAGGCACGCTATTTTGACTGCCTTATACTTCTTGTTGCTGTTTTAATCTTCTTGTTCAAGAATCGTCTCGGGAGCCATCCATGACTTACCTTGATGCTTCTCACACATCCCATAATAATCCACCAGAAAGTCCTCTCCTCATTCTGGACAGAATCCTTACATGATGATGCCAGCCCACTGACCTCTAACTCTGCTTGAGGTCACAGCTGTCCTGGTTATCAGCTCCCTGACTTGTCAATTCTGATCTGGTGTATTTCAACCTCTGGCGTAATTCCCTCCTCACTGGCCTTCTGGGTGACGAGGTTCAAAACAGAGCCGGAGGTACAAAGCACCTTGAGAGGCGTACTCTCGCTCCACCCATGTAATGCCAAGATGTGTGTGCGTGTGTCTCCACCCACCCCCTTGGTTCACTGCCTGTTTCAAGCTTACCTGGCTTCACGAAGGCTGCATGCGGGCATCGCTTCTTCCCCGACAGCTTGATTTAGAAGGTGCCGGTAAAAAAACCGCTGAGATCCCTCTGCTTGGTCACATCTAGGCATGCTAAGAGAAAAGATAAAAACATTAACCAGCCAATTTTTTTAAAAAAAGAACAGGGATCTACCGAGCACAGGTACCACATCTGCTACAAAATGATACACCTCCATATGGACTGTACAGCCTGTAGGCTACCGGCGGCCAATGGACTGGTCAAACAGGGCCCAAGAAATAGTGGGAAAATGCTAGGGAGGAGGAGGAGACTAGGAGTAACTTGTGGGTAGAACAAGGATAGCCTTTCAACCCAGTTTGTGTAATGGAGGGCGTCACAACCCACCTCATGCTTCCCCCTCCTTTTAGGAGACTCTCGTACTGCTATTATAACCTATGTTTAAAAAATGAGGAAGCCGATTTAAGAAAGAGTATTACGCCCATCTCTAGTACGTATTCATCTTCCGCACCTTCGATCTCCGCCTCTCTCTTCTCCCGCTCTTCCTCTTCGGCTCTTTCCTGAAGCTTCTTCTTGTAGGCGGAGGTGACAAAGGCTTCTTTGTCGTCAAAGGTGTGCCCTTCCATTTCGCGCTCCTTCTGGATTTTCTTCTCCGCCCTCTTTTCCTGCTCCTTCTTCCTCAGTTCGGCAGCCTTGAGTATGTTCTGGATGTATTTTGGCTAAAAAAAGAGGGAGGACATTGAAGGCGTGGCAGAGGAGAGAAAAGAGGAGCCAACCAAAGAACACCGCAGAATGCTGACCACGCGGTGCCAGCTCACGTGACCCCTCCATCCGTACGCACACCAAACCCTTGAATGGAAAAGCCCGGTCAATGCTCGGTGGCTGTTCAAAACCTGTACCTGCCGCTGACCCTGGCAGAGGCACCGTAACTGTGACACTATCCAGGCACCCTTGAGAAATACGGTTCACCATCAAGAAGCCCCACAACAGTAGGAACTAATCTGTGTCCCCGTGCCCCCCAATTTCATACTGGGGGGGGGGAATTCCCTGCCCCACAAAGCCTCTGACCCAAACAGCGAGATCTCTGTTGTTCTCCAGGAACTGGAGAAGATGCCTTGAAGTTTTCTTGGCCCTTCCAAAGTCAACACAGGGTGTGGAGGTCTGCCCACTTTTCTCCAAAGAAGAGCAAAGGAGAATGGAAGGCAACGGTGTACACCTTATAAGTATGAAAATATGCTCCCCCCCTCCTCTTATTCAGACCTGCTCTCACATGCAAAGCCATCTGCAGAAGAGGCCAATGCGATCCTCCAAATTTACTCTTGGATTTTTGAGGCTTAGGCTATGGTTCCCCTGTGGGATTTCTGCCCAGCCTCTTCCTCTCTTCTCCTCTGTTCCCTAACCCTTGATAGTCCGGGAAGAGGGTCCCGGCCCTTGGGGCTCTTCTGCTCTGCCGAGATTACATAATCTGTAAGAATACAACTGTCACTCGGATGATAAACGGCGGCACCAAATCCCTCCCCACCTGGATTTTCCATGATGCGTTCGTTAGATGCAGGCGGGCTGATCTTAAATCCACCCTGGACCAGGTCTCCCCCTTCGGAAGGCCCCACAACCCTCCTCCCGCCACAGGCAGGCCAAGGCTCTTCGCAGTCCAAACACTTTGGCCCGTGAGCGTAGAGAGAGAGAGACAGGCGTCACGCTCGTTTCCAGGTACGGACCTTTTTCTCCCCTTTTCCCGCAAGCACGCTGGCCTGGCTCTCGGCTTTCTTCTGCTGTATATCGTCATAGATCGCGTCATATTCGTAGACTGTGGAGTCTTCCGCCAGGGCCCTCTGGATCTCAAGCTTGGTCTTGAAAAGAAAACGCAAGAAGGAGGGGGGGGTGGAATGGTTGTGGCATCTCCATCGGAGTCTTTGAGGGAGCTTGTCTGATCTAGAACGATCTCAGTTAAGGCAGAGGCTACAAACAAGAACACTTTATTGGGAAAACTTTGAGGAAGTGAGTGTGGTCTCAGGAGGAAAAAAAATTACATAACAGCAGTGTTCTATTCTCTGCTGGCTGTCTCCCATTACGAAGACAGGGACAAAATCCCTCACGCCTTCTCAACAGCCTTTATCTCAGCCCTTCAGTGCCAAAAGTAGCCATTCTCGTATGGTTACCCTGGGCTTTCTCGCATTCGAAAAGCAGCCCCACCACAAGTGGGACTGAGCTGCAGGGCACTCAGCCTGGCATCTGGTCAAATGCAAACCCCCAGAAGGCTGCCTAATAATCCTGCATGTCATCTCCCTAGTCTAGTCAGGTATGATGGCAACTCTGGAGGTTCGACCTAGAAGGCTTTGTTCCTGTCTGTGAAGATGTAGACTAGACCAGGAGTATCCCTCTTCCTTCAATGGGAGCCTGCGATGACTCAGGGCTCTGATAGATGGCCATCATCCCTCTTCCCACCAAGAAGAAGAAAATAAAAGGTCCGTGCATGGTTCCACTGAATATCAACAATACGATGATCTCCTGCCCTCGTCCACTTGTCTTTCATCACCTCAAGACCAAACTCTGTGCCTGTATCTCCTTTTTAGATCATCTGCCCTCTTTTCTATCCATCGTGGTTTACTCAAGGATGGAGCAAAGGTAAATACTAGGCACTCCAGGAGGCTTTTGTTTTCCCCGAGTGTGTTATACTTCTCTTCCAAAAATACAAGCTGTGTAATAAAATTCATGCGAGAAAACTCTCCTTGATGATCCCCCCCCCTCTCTCTCTCATTTTTTACAGCCTGGAGGCTAAATTGGTCTCCACGTTTCGGAGCATTTTGTAAACTACAAACTAGATCTATGGCAACCTGCTACATAGGCAGCAGCAGGTTGGTTTTCTTTTCTTTTTTCCATAACAACTTGAGCATAGCCAAAAGAAGCACCAGAAAAACTGGCTTGTGTAACAACAGAACCGTCTTTCGCATAAATAAAATTGTGGAAATGCAAAGTTTAGACTCTAAAACAAGCAACGTCACTTTTACGAAGGAAGATAGTAGACAAAAGCCAAGACAACAGAAGTGGTGTTTAAGCTGATGGGTATGAATCACACTCTTTAAAAAACGTGCAGGAGATGCACTCAGATATAAACCTCTCTATTTGCACAGTACTGTACATCAATATCCTATTAAAAGGATATTTTAAAAAAACTTTCTAGAGCCCCCAAGGTGAGTTTCTGAGTCCCTAGCGTAAGCCTATTTGAAAACTACTAGTTCTTGTAAACGTTAGTACCAACTTCTTTGTCAAAAATATGTTTATTATTCCCCTTGTTTTGGAAGACTAGCATTTACATAAACTGCACATTGGTACAAAGCCAGCTGTTCTGACTTAAGATGGCAGCCTCACGAAAGGTACATAGAAACATACAAGAAGTTGACAGAATCCCTGCCTCCCTTTGGACAAACCCGTAGCCAGAAAGGCCTCTTATGTACACAGGTGCGCGCGCACACACACACAGGCACGCAAACACACAAAGTGATGACTTACCTGTTTCATGGCTTGCTTTTTCAAGGCTTCTCTCTGAAGACTCTCGCCCACTGAGGACTGTCAGAAAACAAAATTAACAAAGGTTACAATTAAAATAAAATGATCCTTACATTGGTGCAGCCTGCTTCATATTTCATTAAATACAACGGCAATGCTGCGCACACTTCCCTGATATTCAATCTTATTAAATGCTGCGATACAGCCACAAGAACCGATTTGTTTTCAAAACAATTCCAAGCCATATTTTTTGAATGCATGGGAAATCTGCAAAGAATGCCGTTCAATTGTATTGAAGAAGAGAACTATAAAACAATTACCCAAGAGGAAAGGAACCAGCATCAAACTCTTTTTATTGGTACAATGAGTATGTGGCCACACTAAGTTGTCTGAACAACACTTCCTATGCGTTATGCTAGGCATGTCCAAACTTTGGCCCTCCTGATATTTTGGACCACAACTCCCAGAATTCTAAGCTGAGGTTGCCAATGGCAAAGGACTGTGGGAGTTGCAGTCCAAAACATCCGGAAGGCCGAAGTTTGGACATGCCTGCATTACACTATGAGGCACCCAGGGAGTAAATGTGTTTACGGGCACATGGGGGAGGGGGGGGAGAGAGAGAGAGAGACAGAGAGAGAGAGAGAGAGAGAGAGAGAGCTGGGGCCTTGAAGGGAGAATCTCAGTCCTTACTAGGGATAAGAGTTGGGGCAGATGTGTCCACCCAGAAGTTTTGGGGCTGCATGTTCTACCACATGTTCCTTGCCCCTTCACACTGCCATCATCACCCCCTACGAAGCATGCTCTATCCATGTTGGCAGTAAATCGCTATTCACAAGGAGGCCACACCACAGGCAGGATACAGCAATGGGCAACTCCCTGGTGCCAATTGCTGAATGCTGTTCCCTCACTTCTAACACAGCTAAGCCCATCTTACTTTCCTTCTACTTCCTAACTTCTTTGCTGCACACGGGTCTGTAAACTCCGGTGTTTGCCAAAGAGGTATAATTAACTCAAGGCATTTAAGTTTACAGCATGTTAGTTATCAAATATCTCCCCCCCCCCACAATGGCCCAGATCCAGGTGACAAAGCAACATGAAGGGGGGGGGAATGTCTTTTTTTTTTGACATGCTGGCAGCTTGTGTAGTTTTCCAGTCTTCCCGTGACTCATACTCAGCCTTAGCTCTTCATATGAGCAAGAGAGAGAGAGAAAAATGGTGTCACCAGGACTTGATAATGCCAAAAAATAAAACCCACCCCTAAATGGAAAATGAGTACTTGGTAATTGTTATTTTGTAGTTATCCAATGCAAGAAGAAAGTTGGAAAAGCTGATTCACCATGACATGTTACAAACTCAGGCAAAAAGAGAGAGCAGGTGGGACCTTTAGCTATCAGTTTACTCTCACAGATGTTGCTTGCTTTATTTCTCCTCCTCCCGACAATAACCAGGGTTGTCAACAAAATGTCTCTACTTTTTAAATTGCACTCCACCAGTGTTTATCTTGTGGAGGGTGTTTTGAAACTGAGGACCTTTTTTTTTTAAAAAAAGGCAATAGCTTGACAACTGCAAAACTCTTCAGGTGGAGAGAAATGTTTAAGTACACAAATGCTTCACCTACACACAGCATCCTTACCCAACTCTTAATCAATCTCATGTTCAATGAGCATAAACACATCTATCTTATCTATAACCTGGAAATCCTGTCCCAGAATACAAACAGCAATTTAAAAAAAGTAGACGAGGTTTTAGCCTGCTTCTTCTACACGAGACTAGCCTCATTTCCTAATACTTGAAATCATTGTCAATTATTGCAATAATAAAAAAAAACCCACTGATAATCACCGTATGCTTAATCATTATCTGGGGTATCAGTTAATGCATTAAATGATACTGACAGAGCATCCAATTTCCGTCAAAGTCCTCATCAGCTCCACCCTCCTTAAATTTTACCACCAGCACAAGGGGGCTTTAAGATAATTCCAAAGAATATGATCTAGTTGGACATCTGCTCCATCACATTTTCCAGGATCATCTGGAATTTCCTGTTCATTTCTCCCTCCAGTTCATGGAGTTCTCAGCTCCTGGAAGGGTCAGTCCAGGGCCCGAACAGGACAGTGCAATGAAGGGACGGTGGTGACGAAGGCGGAACCGCTCAGCTGTCTCTCTCTCTCTCTCTCTCTCTCTCTCTCTCTCTCTCTCTCTCTCTCTCTCTATATATATATATATATATATATATATATATATATATATATATATATATATATATATATATATATATATATATATATATATGCATGTTAGGGTGGATTCGGGTTTCTTCCCGTGTAGAAATCTGGTTGTTTTGGCGACGTTTCGACAAGGTCTCACTCGTCATCTTCAGGCTGGTGTTCTGGCTTCTTTCTTCTTGAAGCAAAGCGTGATCTCAGTTGAAGTCCTTCTATAAATACTGCTGGGGGTGTGGTTTGCTTGCTCTGTTGCTGATTGTAGGTTCGTTTGTTCTTTTGTGATCTGCTGTGTGGCTGAGGCGATCGTTAAGGGCTTAACTGCTGGTGGGTTAGATGGCTGTTTAGAGACATCATGTGTGGGTGAGGTGCTGGATGTGTGTCTATTAGCCTTTTGTTTCTTAACGACCTTGGTGATGGGTGTTCTGGCAGCATCCTGGGCTTTGGTGGAGTGGGGTCCTGTGTCTTGTGAATTCATTTTGGTCTGGCTGCGTGTCTGTGGTCTCCCAATGTTTTTTTGGCGTGTGTAAGTGTGCTCCATGTGGTGGGCTGGAGTGGGGAGTAGCGGTAGATGGTGCAGTCGTGGTTTTGTTATTGGATGGTGGTTTCGTTTCATCTGTGGGAAGGGTCTGGGTTTGTGTTTGGTGTGGATGGAAGGTGGTGGCATCTTGTGTCCTTTTGGACCTGGTGTCAGTCTTTGTGACAGAGGCTCGTCTGTTGACCAGGGCTAGTTTCCAGATGTCAGGCAAGCGGGAGGTGTCATCACGTTTATTCATGTTGTTTTGGGTGTTTCTCTATTTCAATGGCTTCCATGATTATTCGACTGTTGAAGTGTTCAGTTTTGGAGATGAGTTTGGTTCTTTTAAAATCAATTTCATGACCTGTTGTTTTTATGTGCTGGAAGAGAGAGGAAGATTTTTCTTCTTTTTTGACTGCGTTCTTGTGTTCTGCGATGCGTGCGCTTATTCTCCTGTTTGTCTGTCCGATGTATGTGGCTGGGCAGACTTTGCATGGTATTTCGTAGACTCCTTGGTTTTCCAGCTCAATCTTGTCTTTGGGGTTTCTTAAAATGTTGGCTATTTTTTGTTCGGTGCAAAAGGCTGTCTTGATATTGTGTTTGTGGAGAATTTTGCTTATTTTGTCTGTGGTGCCTTTGATGTAAGGGAGGAGGGCAGTGCCGTTGTTCTCTTCTGTTTCTTGGTTCTTGGGGGGTGTTTCTTTTTGGATTAGTTTGGTGATGGTGTTTTTTTGGAATCCGTTCGCAATTAAAGCTTACACACGCCAAAAAAACATTGGGAGACCACAGACACGCAGCCAGACCAAAATGAATTCACAAGACACAGGACCCCACTCCACCAAAGCCCAGGATGCTGCCAGAACACCCATCACCAAGGTCGTTAAGAAACAAAAGGCTAATAGACACACATCCAGCACCTCACCCACACATGATGTCTCTAAACAGCCATCTAACCCACCAGCAGTTAAGCCCTTAACGATCGCCTCAGCCACACAGCAGATCACAAAAGAACAAACGAACCTACAATCAGCAACAGAGCAAGCAAACCACACCCCCAGCAGTATTTATAGAAGGACTTCAACTGAGATCACGCTTTGCTTCAAGAAGAAAGAAGCCAGAACACCAGCCTGAAGATGACGAGTGAGACCTTGTCGAAACGTCGCCAAAACAACCAGATTTCTACACGGGAAGAAACCCGAATCCACCCTAACATGCATACCTATACCCGTGAAAATCTACGAAAACATATATATATATATATATATATATATATATATATATATATATATATAGCAACAACGTCGAGAAGCTGAGAGGGCAAAGTTTATGAGAAGCAAAGGACTCCAAAAGTATCCCGTCCGAATGTCAAGATAGAAGAGAAAAACACTTTATTCATACATAAACGTCTCCCGGACATCAAAATATTTAAGAACCGCCATAGTGTTCTCCAGACCTTCCTGTCAGCTATAAGTGGGCTGGGGTGTCTGGAGATACACAAACAATAAAAGGAAGATACAGGCCTCGATCCTGGTACACAAAATAGCTAAAGAGGTCCACCTGCCGTTTATTGGGCAAGTTGGTCAGGAAGCTTAAAGGACACGATGCCAACAAAAACACCTCTTCCAGTGCTTCGTGGCTGACAATTTCCTGTTGTGCTGCAAGGATTGACAGATGAGAACTTCCTGTACTTTTTGTATTATTTCTACTTATCAACAGGTCGTTTATTAAAGAACCACATGAAGTCAGAAAATCTGATGAGGGATTTTTTTTAAAAAAAAATTTGCCCGCAAGCAGGGTATTTTTTTGGCAGCACTAAGCTTGGAGCGCTTTTATCTGGAGGGGGGAAACTCTCTGAATCCTGCATAGAAACATCCTGAAATGGGCTAGTCCCCCGAGAGAGAGAGAGAGAGAGAGAGAGAGAGAGAGAGAGAGAGAGAGAGAGAGAGAGAGAGAGAGACGCTGAAACTGTGAGAATTGCCGAGTCTGCTCCCAAGGCTGCAAATGTTGCAGGATCTCTCTGGACATAATTCTATCCTCTGCCTTTCCCATCTTTCATCACAGTCTTTCCTTTGTCTCTGTTATGCCTGGCAATGTTTTTGATTAACTTGCTAAGCTGCCTTATTTTTCTTTTTTAAATTTATAGAGATAATGCAAACAAGACCCAAAGAATATAACTACCGATCAGCAGAAATCACACTTCCTTGATCTCTTTAGGCACGCTTGCTAGTAGCGCTCTGCTTTCAACGGGTAACCTAAAAAGGGGGGGGGGAGAGAACACCCTCAAGCCACAGAGTGTATAATGGGACCAGTCAGACTTCACCTCCATGAGGTCTTAGCTATGAGAAATTATCCATGCATACTCTGTGTGCCACAACAAGGACAGACGTGCCATCAAACTGACCTGTCTCACTTCTTCCTTTAAAGAGAGAAGTCCCCAATCAGGCGTTCCTGGACTACAACTCCCAAGATTCCTGGGAGTTGTAGTCCGAGATCATCTGGGGACCCGAGGCTGCCGGTGGGGTGGGGGCGGTTGGCTGCTTTGAAGGACATTTCCCCAAAAACCTGCCTGCCTGTTTGCACAGTAGAAGAGAGAAAACACACTTGGACAAACCTCTGAAGACGTGAGCATCACATCCGCCAGAGGGCAAAACACACCTAACTGTGTTTCTGCAGACAGGATCGGCCGCTTTTAGCTAGCAGCAAGCCTTGTTGCTCACAAATAAAGCACTCACGCCCCACTGCTTCTAGACAACCCGATTGTTTTATGCTTGACTTCAGTGGACCTCACTCACAGGTACGCTGGGACAACATATAACATAAACAAACTGCAGCCTGACTGATCACGCCGAGGCCTGTCCCTGCAGCTGACCCCTGGGCCACCTTTTTTTTTCTAGAAAAAAGTACTGAAAACACGTCCATTTCGATCTAAAACATATGCCTCTGGTTTGATTTCTAAATGTGTATTATAATCCTGTTTCTAAAGATTTTGCATCAGTGCGAGAAACGAGCTTAACAAGGAGTCCTGTTGGAAAATCGAGAGCTTTTGTCCCCTCCGAACTGGGCTGGTTCATATGCTTCAAACTTTCTTTGAAGGAAAATCATTCTATTAAGGGGAAATGCCTTGAAATGCACGAGGGTTGTTCCTCTTATCAAAAATGTTGCTTGTCTCTCCTGAGAGATCTCCAAACTGGTGAGAGCGAGAGGAGTTTCTTAACCAGAGTAACCCGCCAGGTTATATCGCAGAAGCTTCTCCCGTAATGGGGCTGCACGGGGTCCCTTGTAGACCCGATGCTGAAGAGGACCAAAGAAAACTGCAAACTACAAACAGCCTTATTTTTTTCCAGGAAAGTAGTGCAGGTTGATCCTCAACTTCCCTCCCCCTCCTCCAAGCAAACAAAATTAAACCAGAAGAGGTTTCCAGAAACATTGCATTGTAATCCATCAACACAGAAACCTGTAGGAATTCATACCCGTACACCACTTTTCTTACTGAAACTGAGAAGTATAAGAGAAGGGCTGCTTCTAAACAAAACACTAACAGGCTCCAAAGATGACCTTAATGAAATATGCATAGTTAACCATTTTTTTTAAAAAAAGGAACAAAAGTTTTATATCTAATATATGATCATCGCAGCCGAGTCAGGTGTACAACTCTGCTGCCGGGGACTTTATTAGAGTTCAGTTATAAATACACCCTCTTCAGACGGGCGCAGGGCACTTTTTGCTGATAAGGGCGCATGCAGGAAATGAAACCCCTCCCAAACACAGCTTCTTATCTGAAAAGGCCTAAAATTATTACCGAACTAATAAAGTAATTTTGGGTTTGGTGGTGTGTTTTTTAAAAAAAAAGATCTCTGTCTCCCACCCCACCCCAACCCCACACACACATTGACGATAAAAGCAGCCGCTGGATTTATTAGTACTCTGTGAGCTGCCAAATCATATGGGAAGGTCTGTACTGTGCTCCTTGCCCTCTATGCTTTGCACAACCATCCCTGACCAAAGGCCACAAAGAAGCTGTTCTCTTTCTGTAGGTACTCTCTCGGCTGACCAGACCGCTTGTTCGAGCCATCCGCTCTCAAGTCTTAATGCCGTCCAAAGCCAACGGGCAACTGCCTAGCCCTGTCAGTCATGGTGCAGCCGGGTGAAAAGACTACCGCTCCAGTATTTTAAACAATATTTTTTTTTTTGCAAACCACGATCAAGCCAAGACTAGACAACTCTGAGGGAAGGGAGGAGGGGTTATCAGCACACCGAGAGAGTGCTGTTAATGAACAAAAACCTTCCCAAGGCACTAGAAAACCCTGTTTAAAATGATCCAGTTCTACCCCTTAAAACGTTTTAATGACCGTATACATGTACCTAGAGCTGCCTAGATGCCCTAAGCACATCCAATCTCGCTTGATTTCGGAAGCTAAGCAGGGTCGGCCCTGGTTAGTACTTGGATGGGAGACCACCAGGGAATACCAGGGGCTGTAGGCGCCTGGAGTAGGAACTGGCAAGCCACTCCAGTACTCCTGCCAAGAAAACTCCATGGACATGGAGTCACATAGAGTCGGTCACGACTGTAACGGCACAACACACATACATACATACATGCACCAGTGGAACAGGCAGAGCTTTCATACATTTTCAATAAAAGGGGAACACTATTACTTATTCCTTCTGTTTCGTTCATTTCTATCCCACATGTCCTCAATTAAGGGACCCGACAACACATTACAAAATTTGGGGGGGGGAGGGCAAGAGATGGGCACAGAGCCATAAACTGTATGTTAAATTGCATTAAATACAATAATAGTCAGAAGCCGACTCCTAATTTGTGTCCGCAGCAAGTAAAAAAAGCAGCCGACGGCTTGCTGCTTAATAAAAGTGCAGGCTTGGGTCTGCTCACAGGAGGGATCAGGTGCTGAGAAATTCAACCAGCACCTCATGGCCAGGTGGTAAGGGGCTTCTAGACTGCTCCCAGTAGGCGCACGGCCCCATCATCTCTGTGAAATCAACTGCTGAAACCAACAATGTTACATTTATTCAACCAATTTGTTGAAAACCGAAATGCCCACATTCAAAGTCACTCCGACTTGGAACGTAAGAGTAACAAAGCCGATTGGTTAACAAACTGAAAGGTATCCAGAGTCTCCAGGGGTGAAAACGAATCCACAAATATTTGTTCTAGCTCTTCCACACAAGGCGCACAAAGGGTCTGCTCGCTGGCAAAGTGTAACAAAAAACAACAACTAGGGATCTTTCAACTGCAGCAGCCAGCACCCTCTACTGGGGGGGGAAAGAATCCAACCGTGGCTTTTTAAAAAAAAAGCTGCTGCCTGGACAGCTCAGGGGTTGAGGTTTCTAGCTAGAGAGAACCCGGACCTGATGATCAAGGAGGACTCTTCGAGTTCTGCAGTTCTGGGGTCAGAATGGCTGGACAGCTTACTGCAGGTATTTATTTATTTATTTATGATTGGATTTATACCCCGTCCATCTTCCCTAGGGAACTCTGGGCGACTTATACAAAGGCTGATCGAATCAGCAAGAAAATAAAGGACACAGAAACCAATGGACCAGAAACAGCAATAAGATAAAAACAGCAATAAGATAACATATGCACCCTTATAAAACATACATAGCTCCATTAAAAAAAAAAACGTCATATTGGTTGAGCTAAACTAACAGCAGATGGCGGCGGCGGGGGGGGGGAATGTATGTCCAAACTTCATCCCTCCAGATGTTTTGGGCCGCAACTCCCACAGTCCTTTGTCATTGGCAATCTAAGCTTAGAATTCTGGGAGTTGTGGTCCAACACATCAGGCGGGCCGAAGTTTGGACGTGCCTGGCTTAGTGGCTGAGGTCTCTGGTTGCAGAGCCAGAGGTCGGGAGTTGGGATTCCTAGGGAGAAGACTCAGAGCCTTTGTACACGACCCCTAAACTCCGCCGCAAATGGCTCCCAGCTCCGGAGCTTACAATTGTTTCCCCACCAGCTCCGGAGTTTGCAGGAAATTAAGTGCGACCACGCCCACCTAAGCGCGTCCCAGCGCACTTTTCAGCTACCTGCTTTAGGAGGGTGAAAATCCCCAGGTCCGGATTTAATCTGGTGAGTGCGGGGCTCTCCTCGCTTCTGTTTTTTTTCTCCTCCCGCCCCTTTAAGAGAAGGGGCGGGAGGCAAAAAAAAAAAAAGGAAGAGAAGGAATCAGGACAACAGCTTAGGAGGTGAGCCTGCATTTTTCCTCTCTTTTTTCCTCCCTCCCCTCACGCAGACAGGAGCCAGGAAGCGCGGAGGGGTGGGGACGCAGAAAGAGCAACGAACCCCCAAGATCCCTGGTCCGAATTTAAGTGGCCAGCGGATCTTAGGGGTCATGTGAAAAGGCCCTCAGTTTGGGTAGCAAAGGGGAAGCCGCTCAGCCCCAGAAGAAGGGAAGAAGAAACAACTTCTGTGCATCCTCTACCTGGGAAACCCTGAAAAGAGTCGCCGTTAAGTCAGAACTGACTTGACACCCCACGATTATTATCCGGTGATAAGGTTAAGATTCAGCCCACAACCTCAGGAGGATTAACAGAAACCCTAACGGTGAACCATTGAAGTAAAGGGTAGCTACGGGGGGGTCCAACGGAAAAAAAAATACAAATGTAAAATCAGGTCATCCCTTTATAGACTAAAAAGAAACCATACAAACTTTGGGGGATTAAATATCCCTTCATCAGGTTTGTACCAGTGGGAAGAACTTCCAAGTCCAAAACGTGAAGTCTGAATGTGGACGGAAAGATGGGTATAGCCAGGCAGGCGGGTCATGCCTGTTAAACCCAGCAGTTGTTTATTGTAGGAATTTTAATGGTCCATAAGGCTAACTGTGAGCATATATATATATATATATATATATATATATATATATATATATATATATATATATATATATATATATATATATATATATATATAAACTTTAAATTCTTGTAAGTGATGGGGTGGTTGCCCCTGTTTATAGGCAGAACCCACTGAAAGAATTATCTCAAGGGACGCAAAAGCGGCGCTGGCGAGTTTATAGAATCTACCAATCAATCTATAATATAGATGAACAAGGGAAAGACGGTTTGTGTCACAGGCGGCAACGGAAGAAAACTGCATGCGGCGACTCACCTCCTCGTCGGAGTCGTCCATAAAGACGGCGTGCTTGACAAACGTTTTCTGCCGAGCTTTCTTTGGGAAGATGAGGCCATACCTGCAAAGAGACAAAAGGCATCATCGCCTGAAACCCATGTTCCAAAGAACTCACTCGGCCCATTCGTAATTGTGAGTTTTCCGGGCTGTTTGGCCACGTGTTCTGGAAGTTCTTCCTTCCTGACATGTAGCCAGGCCGGCATCTTCAGAGGGCAAGGAGTTGCCCAGGGAACCCGGAGTTCTCTCTCTGTGAGCCCTTTCTTACAGCCAGAATGTTCTGTACAAATTACACTGGAAATAGGCAAGGGCGGCTTAGCCAACAAGGAACACCGTCAACCCTAACCCTGCAGCTCCCGGGCACCCTGAGGGCTGGTGGAGTTTATTTGAATCCGACGGCTCACATGGCTTTCTATAGGTTTCATGTCGCTCTGAGGCCTAAAGCAATTCATTTTATGAGGCCACAAAAACATACAAGTGTGCATCTACCTAGCTATATCTATGTATAAATAATACAGTGCCCACTTAAGAGCAGCTCGACTTAAGAGCGGAAAACTGTTGGCGATTTAACTGCTGCCTTACAAATTTTAGATATGGTTTGCTCGACTTAAATTGTTTTTTTCCCCATTGTTTAACTTATTTTTTCAGTTTTTTTAAGATCGGCACCCCGACTGAAGAGTAGTTCCGCTTAAGAGCATGCACTCGGAACGGATTAAACTCAGACGTTGAGGTACCACTGTATTTCGTTTAAAGTTGTTGTGAATGTATTTAACCGCAGCTCCCGCCAGCTTGGCCAATGGCAAGGGATGATGGGTGTTGTAATCATAACCCCCTCAGGAAAAAAAAAGCCTCCCTTTAAAAGAAGG